>BMAT01011844.1:123605-133605 GCA_019649035.1 Elysia marginata | reverse complement strand
TTTTCTTCTTCTTTCTAGTTCTTCAATTATTTTGTCTTCTTCGTTTATTTTTTTTTCAGTTTCAGTTGGCTTTTCAGTTAGTTCCATAGCGCTTTTTGTAATAATGTCGTTTAAGTTTTCAATTGACGGTATTTCGTTTCCTAAGGCTTCGAATCTATTTTGTAGATTTAGTTGGAAGGTGTGGGTCACTTTCTCTAGTTGTCGTGCATCAATTTTTAATGGTTTTCTTTTCTTTATTCTCTTAAGCCTCGTCAGCTTTTTGTTGATGCATACTGTGCTTCTCACCATCCTGTGGTCGCTTCCTATATCCACTTTTGTTATGATCTCAGTGTTTCGGAACATAGATCTGTCGTTTGTTAGTATAAAATCTATTTGGTTTTTATAGCCTCCTCCTGGAGATTCCCACGTCCAATATCGAGATGCTGGTTTTTCGAAAAAGGATATAAACACCAGCAATACAAGAATTAAGAGTTTGGAAATAAAATCACAGAGCTCATAAGTAACATCCAATTCAAAAAGGCCTAAAAAAGCTTCCAGAAGAGATGAATAATTCATTATGATAGTTTTAAGAAGAACCATAACCTCTACATACCAGCAGACAGATTCAGCCACTTCTACAGACTATATCCAGCACAGAACGAACATCTCGTGAACAAAGTCATAAAAAAACCGTCCAAAAAACTGTCGACGAAACAAGAAAAACTGACTAACATATTGCAGGAGCTCTTGAACTCGATGATCAAATCAGCATCACAGCAGAAGAAGAAACCTTTATTACATTTAAAGATCAGATAAAAACTTTCTTTAAAAAAAAAGAAGCCTACCCCCAGACTCATACCAGAAATTGCAAAGATAAGTAAACAAATTCTAGAAATAATCGTGGCAAAAAACAAGGAAAAAACAAAACGTCGACCAGTGGAAAAACACTGAAGATGTCTTCAATTGGTTTGAAAAGAATAACAAACAAAAACGATAACAAATTTATCATCTCCGACATTTGTGATTGTTTCAATTCCATCAACAAAAGCATTGTCGACAAATGATTGTTTCAATTCCATCAACAAAAGCATTGTCGACAAAACTTTATAGTTTGCCTCCCAACACACGGTAATAAGTGAAGAACGGCACATTACAAAATACCCCAAGAAGACCATTCTCTAACCTAGCGTAAGAAAGATCTATCTTCGATGTTACTTTGGAAAGCCATGATGGGGCCGAGACGTGCGAGCTTGTTCTTATTGTCTTAGCCCAACAAAATAGATGCCAATGTAGGCCTTTACATAGACAACGTGCTAGCAGCTTGCTGACTCACGCCTAGGCAAGCTGAAAACACAGAAAAGAAAATATGCTAAGTATTTAAAAAGCACGTCTGAAAATAACAATCGAAGCTCGTAAGAAGATTGTTGATTTCCTCTATGTAACCCCTTTAACGACTCGCACAAACCATACAAGAAACCAAACAACGGCGTTAGTTAGGTCCACAAATGCAGCAAACAACCCCCTGCTGTATTTAAAAACCTACCAAAAAGCATCATGAAAAGAATAAACACAAATTAATTCACAGAAATTTTCAACCATGCATCCCACATATACACCGAGGCTTTGAAGAGAAGCGGATTAAGCCAAACTTTCGTATTCAATAAAGACAAAGAGGAGACTAACAAGAACGAAGAAAACAAGAAAAAAAAACAACAGAAAAATAATCTGGTTCAACCCTCCATTCAGCGACTGTGTGTCAAACGTTGCAAATATCTTTCTCTCCATAATTGACCGACATATCCCAAGGCCAAAGGCAAACAGTCTACACAAAATCATCAAGAGAATCACCATCAAAGTCAGCTACAGTTGCATGCCCAAAGTCAATCAATCAATAAATCAAGAACCACAACAAGAAATTATTACAATAGGACGGTAATGAAAAGTCACCCACAGAAACAACTTGCGATTGCCCATTTAGCAAACTGCTCACTTAAAGGACATTGCCTTGCTTAATGCATCGTCTATAGGGCCTTTGCAACGGAGACGAAAAGAAAATGAATAAACAAGAAACATATGTAGGACTTATGTAAGTAACGCTCAAGACCAGATATAATCAGCACCAGACAGTCATTCTTCAAACTAGGACACCGAAAGCTTCTGTGGGTTTTAGTAAACATATTTGGGCACTTAAAGACAAAAACATAGAACACAAAAATGGCTGATATTTTTAAAGCTATCCGTATATAATATGCCGGGGAAAAAGACTTGTTTATTGTGCCTAGAAGAAGAACTTGTTGTACTGAAAAAAGAGCTTTCTTAAATTTGTGTAAGAGTATTTTTTTGCATTGTGCACATAACTGGTTCGAACATACCTTATTCGGCCATGCTAGTAAACACAGAGCAGCCAGCCAACAAAAATCAGTCAGCCATCTGATGAGGGCAGAGCTGCCGAATCTTTTAATTCATGGCAGGGCACAAAATTTAGATAAATATGACAATTAGATAGATATAAATATGACAACTAGATAGATATAAATAAAGATAGGTAGATAGATCGATAAGATTTTGAAGGCTTACCCAAAGCGTTAAAAGAGAGATAGATATACACAATAGCCTTACTCCCACCTTTGTTTTGTCGCGACACAATGTTTCATGCCGTCTCCTCTACCGGCAGGTCTTCAAGGCGACTGTTAACTTTCTGTTTCCCCGTCAGGCTCGTCTAAATCTTCGTTGCATCGGTTTGCGTTTTATGCATTAATTAGCAAATACTTTTTCCTATATATGCACCTCGACAGGATTTTTCTTCTTTTGTTTAAAGTAGGATTTTTTAATTGTATAGGCGCGTTTTTTTGTTTTGTTTTTGTTGAATATGCTTTTGATTTTTCTATGATTTCCCATGATGTTATGAAGTCTTCCTTGTTTTCTTAGAGGTCCGATAAGTGCTCACTGGGAGTTGCGTCGGACTTTCTGTGGGCGAGTCTAAAGCTAGACAAAATGTTGGTTGTGTCTAGTTTTGAATATGTTTTGCGTTATGCCCATGTAAGTGTCTGCTTTGTTGGTATTTGTTTGTATGACTATTGTCTGGTATAGACTACATTGTACTAGGCTTATTTCTAGGCATTTTCCTTTGAGGGTACATAATAGATAGATACATACATACATAGATAGTTAGGAAGATAGATATTGGCCATGGTTTCATTTGACACCGGTTCATGACCGGGCTAAACCAACAACCAGTGGTAAGCAGGCACACGTTGCTTTGGTTAATTTTGAATTAGAGACCTTTAAGTACAACCATCTTTTAAAAGATAAACTCTTTTTATGTGCTTGTATTTAAATTTCTTGAGATCTAGAAAAGCTTAAGTTAACATTTTTCTCAACCTCTTCAAGTTCAAGGTAATAAATACACTCTAAAAATGTTTATTTATAAGTATATAACTCAAAATGTTAAAATTCTAACTTGAGCCTAGTTTGCCCTGGTCGACTCACATAAATCCAGAATTTTGTTGTAATGTATACTTTCTAATAATAATTTAGGTTGAAATAGCAAGATACAATCATACAGTTTAGGGTTTCGTTTGAATGCTAAATTTACGTTCAAGAATATTTCCAAAAGTTGTTACATTCAGTCTTGCAGGATTCATATCCCCTCCTTCCCATATATGGGTAGTAGCTCTAGATTAGTTTGTTTTTTCAATTCAGTTATTAGCCTAGTCAATATGGATCACATTTTCACTATTAACGTTAGACGAAAAATAATGTTTAAACAACTTCAAAACGTGTTAGGAAGAAAACGAATAAAGATTTTGTTTCGCAAAATCAATGTAACAGGAAGCGCACTTGATGTCTCTCTAAATCAAGATTATCAAGAGAGTGCAATTTTAATTTTAATAGAGTATGAGAAAAATTCCAGCCTGCTCAGTATCAAGTGGGGATTTTGTTTGTTCGTTTGTTAGGTTTCTTTCTTTTTGTTTACAAGGGGGTAGGGGCAAATCAACTTAGGGTAGAATATATCTCCTGCTAAATCTAAATAGTGAATAACAAAGTTTTACAAAATCATTGGACTTGAGAAAAATTGAGATTTTTTTTATTAATGGGTTCAAATTTCGCTTTAAAATTTTGATGAAAGTATGTTAAAAATGTGTAATATGTTTCATTATTTTTACGTTGACTGAAGCAAAGCCGAACGCGATTCATCGGTGAAAGAAACCGCCATTTTGTTGAAAAAAGATGAAGTTTGAGATGATTATCTATGCATTGCACGTTCTATTTCTTTCAAGTATTAAAAATCTTTCTAGTGGCAGTTTTCGGGTGAAAGTCTCCCGACAAATGAGGACGTAACAAAATTTCAGACAATAATCTAGTCGTTCAAACGCTCTTAAATTACGTGCCATTTTCCATTCTGATTTGGCATGCCCTTTGTGACTCCATCTCTAGGGAAATTATGACTTAAAAGTTAGTATGTGTTGCTTCGAGGGTTTAATATGTTTTTCTTAATATTTTATCGCATTCGTGTCTGTAAACCCCAATTTTCCAAATCTGATAGCTAAGACATAACCAAGATATCAAAATACTTTGATCACCCTTTAAAGGCTTACAAGGAGCTCCTAAACAATAATAATAGCTTTTAATGTAAACATTTCGGAACTAAACGCATTTAGCTAATCAGCTACACAGTCAAAGTGTCTACCTTGTTATTCAAAGCGATTTCATCTCAGGCTTCCGTTCAATATTCACACCGAGAGAGGCTGGCGCATCAAGGTCCCATTCCGCCGGTGATATCAAAACAGCTCGGACGTTTTCCCACGGGGGTCGCAAGGCACTGCTTGCTTGCCTCCTGTTGTCGTATTTTCTTTCTCTTGCCGTTGTTTCTTTTTGTGTTGGACCTATCTCTGTTGGGTCTAATTGTTTTATACTTTGAACATTCTTATATAGCGATAGCAGTGATGTTTAGTCGGTTTTTCTTCTTAGTCTTGGTTGCCAGTTTTGGTGCGCAAATCTTGTATATAGTTGTATTAAACTATGAAACACAAAAACGATCATTGATCTTATGCAAGGATGAGATAATGGCACTTCCAGCGTCCCTTATTTAAGGGACCCAGAGAAAAACTTGCCACTGTAGTAAACCAGTCATTAAAATCTGTGAGCAATTTAGACAGTGACGAGCTGAAGTGTCTTTTTGATAAATACAGTAGATCATCTAACATTAACAATTTGGTTACTCCCAATTTAAATCAAGAATTTCGCCCATTGCAAGCGATTATACTCTCAGATAACCGCCTAACATTCGTTCAGAAACTTATTGTTAAATGCATGTGGCGGCGCTTTCTCATTGAGGGGACTTTGATATTCAGCCCGGCACTCTAAGGCCTCATCAGACATAAAATCTTTTTGCTTCAAGTCGTTAGACTTAGTCACTCTCCTAATTGCCACATTCACCAATACGTTCAGGAAGCGACAGGATGCCTGTGTTGGACCCACGGCTCAAATCTCTGTGCAATGATGCCAATGCTGTTGATGGCCTCTTGTTTGGTCCTGACTTCCAAAAACTACTTCGTGAGGTGACGGAGAATAGTAAGATCTTAACTTTTGCCCCGGGAGTTCTAAAAAAATATTAACCTTCCTCTCCCGTCGCAGGGGAGGAAGGAGGTTCACACGGGGACAGAGTTACAGGAGGGGCACCCAAGGCCGGACCGGCATCCACGGTCAACTAAACCGTCCGTCAAACGCCTCACGAGGACTCCGCAGGTTCCAAAGCAAGGGCAGAGCGTAGTGGCGACATGGTTTAATCTATGTTTCTCTAAGGGGCAAGGCGGTGGGTGCCGAATCATCTATAAGTCGAAGGTTCGAATCATACTAAAGGCAGACATTTTGGGTATTTCCACTGAAAAGCCTACTTCTCCTCACTGCTAATTTCATACCTTTACAATATTTCAATCTCCCGACAAAAGAGCCTAGATCTAGTTCCTCAGACTAATTTATCACAGAAAACTGTAGAGGTGAATGTCACTGATAAAATTGTTGTTTCAATTGATAATGCTCGTGTTCAGTGACCGTCTCTTGTACATACGGAGAATAATTATATAGCGGGTAAACTTTCTCGGCACATAGATAAATGGAAACGGTTTACTTGTGATAGTTGGGTCTTGGAGCAGGTAGCAGATATCGAGGTCGAGTTTAGAAATCAGACTCACCCACCTGTCGGTAAAGGTCACCTTCCTGAATATATTTTAGTTTTAATAGTCTAGACAGGCGAGGCTGGCAGATTGCTATTTTAGATCTAGACAAATTTCAAATTATACATCGGGTCCACAATAGAGGCGGACAGTAACTGTTTCTTTCTATTATTATGGAGAGGCGCAAAAAAGACGGCTCTATACGCTGCAGTTTGAATTTATCGAAACTGAATCTATAAATTTAAGCTGGAAACTCTAAACCCCGCTGTTCGTCTCATGAGACCCAACTATTGGTTTGGTTCGGTTGACATTTTCAATGCATACCATGCTTTCCTTCTTCATCCTCCCGATCGTTTGTACTTCTGATTTCAGTTCCAAGGTCAACTGTGGTCAATTGGTGCTCTCCAGGGCTACTGCAGGGATACTGCAGGATGCCATATATCTTTACCAAAGTTCTAAAGGTACCGTTAGGGGTTTTAAGGTCGCATTCTGTCCAGGCGGTCATTTACCTGGATGATATCTTTCTCACACAACCTAGTCGGGTCAGATTGCAAGAGAACATTCACTTGACGGTTTTTCTGTTGGAACAGTTAGCTTTCACATTAAATGTTTGGAAACGTGTCCTAGCCCCAGTGCAGGAGATATAGTTTTTGGGTTTCCTTTTAAATTCTCAGACAATGTGTGTCAGGCTGTCAACAAAAAATGTTTAAAAATCAAAGCTCTCAGGTTTCTTGCTTTATCCAGAAGTTTTATGTCTGTCAGAGAATATTCGCAATGTATTGGCACTTTTGTGGCGGTATCAGCTGGTGAGGATTACGGTGTAAATTTTTTATTCCCGGTTGGAAATCTTAAGAAATAGGGATCTTAGGCTTTCGGCTGGTCTGTGGGATTCATACATCCCAGTCTGTTTGATTATTCACGAAGATCTGTCTTGGTGGATTCATAACGTCGATATTGTTTCTTAGGCTGTTGATCCTCGCCCCTTCACTGTTACAATTTACTCTGACGCTAGTTCTGAAAATGATTGGGGAGGGGAGTGCAATAATCGAACCGCAACAGGTACTTGGAATGCCGAGGAGCTTGGGATGCATATATCAATTGTAAAGAACTGCTCGCCGCGCTTCTCTGTTTAAAGTCTTTTTAAACTGGGGGTCAACATGTCAGATAGTTTGCAGATGATACTGCCACGGTAGCATGCATTAATCGGCGAGGCAGTACAAAGCGAAACCTGAACGATCTTCTGCGGGAGATGTGTCAGTGGTGTATAGAGAATGACAATAAAGTCACGGCTGTACATATTCCAGGGAAAGACAATCTTGTGGCCGATAGGGAGTCTAGACAACGAGTGCCTGGAGACCAGCGACAAGAAAGTCGTACGAAACTTTTTTTCAGAAAATAGGTACAATTTTGTCATCGAAAACAAATCGATTACTTGTGTCCCACTGAGCCAACGTTTCTATAATTTTTAAATGTTTTGTTGGACTCTGGAGCCAGCTATTCTTCCCTCAATTCTGCTTGGTCAGCGATCTCGGCGATATTAATGATGAAAAAACTTCCATTGGTGAGGCGCCGCTATTAAAGAAATTTTTACGCGGTGTTTTCAACTCCAGATCACAACTTCTCCGATACACGTCGATTCTGCTTAATTTTTTTGAGGACTATGGCTTCCTCAAGAATTTTATTCTTAAAGCAATGAACCTTAGAAACTACTATGCTATTGCTTTTGTTGTCATCGCATCTTGGGCAAACCATCATGCGTTTTCATATTGGGCGAGGGATGGACTTTCACAAAGGCTCAGTTTGTTTCCACATTGACGGTTTACTTAAAACTTCAAAACCTGGTAGCTATATCACGCACGTCACGTTTAAAGCTTATCCTGTTGATAGAAGATTGTGCATTGTGACATATTTAAGGGCGTATCTGGATAGAACAGAGAAATGGAGGAAATGTACACATTACTCATTAGGTACAGGCCCCCTCACAATGCCATAGGTCGGGACACAATAGCTAGGTGGACTCGTACGGTCTTACAACTTGCTTCGGTTGACACTAGTGTCTCAATTGGAGCCTTACTTTACTCGGGCAGCTGCATCCTCTGCTGCAGCAAAGTTTGTTCCTCTACAAACCATCTTAAATGCTGCTGGGTGGTCCCGGGCTTCAACATTCTCTAAATATTGTCATAAGCCTTCTCAAAGTCCAACACTGCTTCAGCTGCCCTTTCTAAGAGGGTACTTTCTGCACCTCTCTCCCCTAAATAGTACTCACTAGCCTACGTGCTCAACTTGTTAAAGCTATCGGTGTGAATATAGAACGGAAGCCTGAGGTGAAATTAGAGGATCAAACGAGCTTACCTTGTGGAGTTTGATTCGGATTTCACCGATTTCTGAAGTAAAGATATTCACACCCTCCCTCCCTCTACCTTTACTGTATTCACTCTTAAAAGTTAACACATTGTTGAGCATGTAGTATCGCAGCACGTTCAAGCGTGAGACCTCGATACGCCAGCCTCTCTCGCTGTGAATATCTGTAGGCAACCTACTCCTTTAGGACGAATTATTTTCTTATTTCGTTTTTAAGTTTAACGGTTACTTGCCAAAGTTTCTAGTTAGTCAAATATTTAGATCATACCTGTCAATTACTGCCTTGGCTTGTAGGAAAATAAATCAACAGGTTATTTTGGGTCAATGCGTAAGTTAAAACAATCAACCAATCAATTGAAATGAACAGAGTTGCGAAATCTTGCAATAAATTTTTGAAAACTTCTAACACGTAAGTTTAACACCTTAGCCCTTACCTGTTTTAGAGTGAACGGACGTTCCCATACCTATGTTTAAAGCTAATGTACTTTTCTAAACCCATATTTAGACCTTTAGTCGATGTTATCTGGTTGACATTGGCTTCTTTAACAATACAAATGTGAATTTTATCGATTTCACTCGTACAGCTTTCGAGCATTTAAGCCTGGCAATGCGTTTAAACGTTTATGACATAATGACGACAATCCTAAAGGTATTTATATCTTGTTTTCAAAGCTTGCTGGTAAAAAACGAGGAAGATTACATTTGCGGAGATCCAACTCACATAGGGTCAGGGATAATGAATGGTTGATGGGTTATTTGAATATTTTACCGATAAATTGATTTAAAATGGTCTGGTCCATAACAAACGGTATTAAGGTCATTGTTCGTTAACTTTCAAGCAGTGTTTTCTTATTCTGAGCATTTCGTTTTCCCCGTTGTCTGTTTGTATGTTTTTGTCGTTTTTTTTTAATCATGGTGTAATCGGACAAATCTCCCCAGTTGTTTCCTCGTCTCGTGTCAAGCACCAGGAGTAGCAGCATCTGCTACCACTCACTACCACTACCTTTCTGTCCGAGACATGTTTGCCTGGCTGTGTCGTGTCCCTCCCTTTAAGTTTCAGTATTGATTTTTCGTATCAAAGCAAGCCCAGTGTTTTATTTCCGAACAATTGTTGCCGTTGGCCATCATCAGTGAACTGGGCCAGGGAAGGAAGGAAGGAAGGCTAGACTCTAGTGGCGTGTGTTCAGGCCTGGAGCTGCTGCTGTTGTCTCTTCTCCGTAAGATGTCATGTTGGGAGGGGAGGGGGTAGAGGGCTTGAGGCGATGCTAGACTCCCGAGAGCTTGGAGAGATTTGGGGGGAGGGGGTGGCGTTACTCATTTTACTCACCATCATTGCCACTAAGGCAACGGATTATTCGCGACAGATATCGTGGTTTATTTAGAAAGATAGGAGGTGGGGAAATGGAAATGAGAACGAGAGAGAGAGACACCCACACACACACACCCAGAGGCAGAGAGAGAGAGAGAGAGAGAGAGAGAGAGAG
>BMAT01011844.1:63716-76705 GCA_019649035.1 Elysia marginata | reverse complement strand
TTCTCATCTTCTCCATCGATACATTTCTTCTTCAACTTTTATTTTTTTTTTTTATTGAGTTATCGCGTTCTGTGTACTGTAATGTCAGTTTTGACATTTTACATTTGTTGTCACCATACAAAAACCAGGTTTTACTCTTTGATTTGTTTGGATGTCTCAAGTGAGTTGTGCCAAGGGCAGAAGAATCATTTTTGCATTGTCTACAGTCTAGATTCTACTTGTGCGTGAGTATTGATCTCTACCTCTATGAGGCATTAAATGCGTGGGCGGTGTGTTTGTGTGGTCTGGTGATTGCCGCCATCACTCACCGACTCACTGTCGCGATCCGATAGCACTCAGAAGAAGGCCAGGGTTCGCCTTCCACTCCAATAAAACCTCGGCTAGACCTAATGGCGCCCTATAAAGCGAATTCGACTTTTTCTGTCCATCCGTAAGTGCTATGTTACTTTGACATACATGTACATGTGTTTCCCTTAGCTCCGAATGCTTTTCATCTCTCTTTTGCGATCAATCTGTATAAAGTATTTCAAAACCACGACGATAACAATCGATGCTAACACGAAGATTGTTAATTACCTCGATGTAACCCTTCATTAAAAAAAAAGAATTAAAAACCTACCAAAAAGCATCATGAAAAGATTAAACACAAATTTGAAAAAAAGTAATTTTAAACGACTCGTCGCCCATACACAGGGGCTTTGAAAAGAAGCGAATTCAACCAAACCTTCAAATTCAATAAAGGCAAAGAGGAGACTAACAAGAACAAAGAAGACAAAAAGAAAAGAAATAGGAAAATTACCTGGTTCAACTCTCCATCCAGCGACAGTGTATAAAGGTTGTTGCAAAGATCTTTCTCTCCATAATTGACCAACATTTTCCAAAGATAAACAGCCTACACAAAATCATCTATAGAAACACCATCATAGTCAGCTACCGCCTACAGTTGCATGCCCAACGTCACTCAAACAACCTGGAACCACAACAAAAACTATTGCAACAGCACCGTAATGAAAAGGAAGCTACAGAAACGACGTGCAACTGTCGGCAAGAAAGAGAACTGCCCACTTGAAGGACACTGCCTCGCCTATGTATTGTCTATAAGGCCATTTTAGCCGACACACAAACAAACATGAAACATGTAGAGCACGCAGAAAAGACTTTTAAGACCATCATATATATATATAACACAAGTCATCGTTCAAACCAGAACATAAAAAAGCTTCTGCCAGACTTTGTGAACACATTTGGGCTATAAAAGACAAAAACATAGAACACAAGACAGATTGGCAGATATTATTGACATGGCAGAGAAAGCAAAACATCACCTGGGAGAAACCTGGGAGTCATATTTGACTCTTGATTTTTCAATGCAACACCAACTTTCATTCCTCTGCAAGTCCCTGCATTTTCAACTGAGAAAAATAGGCAGCATCCGAGAATACCTAACAGAAAAAGTGGTAAAGACTCTCGTGACATCCCTCATTCTATCTAAAATGGACTACTGTAAATCTACCCTCGCAGGGTGTCCCCAAAACAAACTACAAAAACTACAGTCTATAATGAACAATTCAGCGAGACTTGTTGCAGGAAACCAAAAAAACAACCCACGTCACTCAACTACTAAGATCTCTACATTGGCTGCCGGTTAGGCAGAGAATTAACTACAAAATTGCAGTCATGTGTTTCAAATGTATTCACAAGCAAGCCCCATCATACCTGTCAGATATCTTAGAGATCCACCTGCCACGAAAGTGTCTTAGATCCTCAAAAGACATCAACATGTATGCTCAAAGTTCCCAGAGTAAACCTAAAACATACGGTGAACGTTCATTAGAGACCTTTAGCACACGCACCGTGTCTCACTACGCGTACGTGAAAATCGGGAAAGCAGATTGAGAAACTATAAAAATAATGAAATGACGCGTACGTCTGTGGGTCTATTTTTAGAAACTGGTTTCATTATTTTTATAGTTTCTCAATCTGCTTTCCCGATTTTCACGTACGCGTAGTGAGACATGGTGCGTGTGCTAAAGGTCTCTATTTTCTTACATTGGCCCCGTTACCTGGAACAAAATTCCCATGTCACTGAGGCAGTCCCCAACACTTGAGATCTTCGAAAAGAGACTGAAAACTTTCCTGTTTCATAGCTTTTAAACCTGTTTCGATTAAGTACCCCTGCTCATGGACTGGTTTTTTTTCACTATTGACATCATATTTAGCGTACGTGCGTGAGATTGTGTGTGTACGTGTGTGTGTGCCCTGTGTGTAATTTACGCGTGCAAGCATTTGATTGTGAATTTAATTTTCCTTCTACGGTACTTTTTCATATCATTTCTAGAGATGTTATGCGCATAGAGCATTCTTTTTGAATGGGTTCAGCTACAGACTTGTATGCTAGAGCGCAATGTTCACTCTAAATTCTATTCATTATTATTATTGTTATTATTATTATTATTATTATTATTATTATTATTATTATTATTATTATTATTATTTATTATTATTCAAAAAAGCAAAACCGTAAACACCAAGGAAAAAGACTTGTTCGTTGTGCCTAGAAGAAAAAATGAGGTTCCTTTAATCTATCTATCTGTATATCTTTTTACCTCTCCTGTATTTCTGTATTTTTATCTATCAATAAATCTAAAAAATTATCCATTTCTATATCTTAATAGTTATCCATTCCTCTGTCTCTTTCTTCTCTCCATCTCCAGTAGTAAACAAAGGCAATTTTAAACGTAAAGTTAGATTTGGCAATAGACTAAGCGAAAGACAACAAGGTAGTAGTACTAGTACAACTACAAGACAACAGGAACAGAGTAGGATTCGAATCCGCGCCACTCGTTGGCAGACGACAGATAAGACGAACAGACCGCTGAGCCACCGGCTTCCACAAAATTAAAGTTTTAGACAGAGGACCTTTCGCCGGTATCTCTGACTGACTAGAGCATTATGCTTGAATAGTTGAAATGGAAACCACTTGTTCTTTTTGTCATAGGACTATGCACAAGAGCTCTCTCTCTCTCTCTCTCTCTCTCTCTCTCTCTTCTCCCCCCGTCTCTCTCTCCCTCTCCTCCTTTGAAGTGGTTTATCTTCGCGTCCCGCTTTCTCGCTTCCCTATTATGCAGTCCTTCCTTATCCTTCTATTTTGTTTTCTTTCCATTATTCTTTTATGTTTCATTTTTCTCTTATTTCCTCCTCACCCTTCCACTCTAGTCCAGCTAGATGAACTCATTCCCAAACAGCACCGTCATTTTCCCGCATGTTATTCTTTTTTCTTCCTATTCAAAACCTCCAGTGTTCGTTCCTATCCTTTATTTTTTCAATCTTTAGTTGCACTCACTGACACAAAACCTCTTCCATACTTAACACCCCATTCCGCCAATTAGACGAAAATTAACATTTTGTTTTCCTACTCTTTCTGACCCGGTATAGCCTTCAGAAACCTGTCTGATTTTATAATTTTTTTTACTGCGCCCCCCCCCCCACACACACAGCTTTACAGTCTTTAGTTGGTAAGACTAGAGCCTTCGCGTGAGTTGATTTACCGGATTCACTTTGTGTGCTCAGTTTAATGGAGTCAGGAGAAGGAGTGGGGGATGGGACGGTGGAAGAGGAAGAAAAGGACTTTGGCATTTTATTGAAGAAGAAAAAGATTCAAGCTGCGTTCAGCTGGAATGCGTTTTGTGGTTTATAACAATGGCATCCTATTGTTTATCTAGTGATTCGCTGATAGACTGGTGGGAGTGACGGTATGTGTTTAAATTTTCTGGAAAGCTTTCCTCTTGCGTTTTGAGATCTATTTATACATTTTAAAAAATTTCCGCTCGCTAGCTATAACTTATAAAGGAAGTAGGTGTTAATATATTTTGTTTCTCATTTTTACACTTAATCCTCTGTCCTTAATTAACGCATCTCTTTCGAGGAATTACGAGAGAAGTGACCCTTCTTAGTTAGACCCCCAAAAATACAATGGCATTCATTGAAATCTGGACCTAGATACTGGTGCATGTTTGTTATATTTATGTGAGCGAGTGGAAAATAGTAGTGCAAATTTTATACTTTTAATTTGTTTTGTTTTAAGATGATATTTTTACCTCGCGTTGTGTGCAATATCCATCTTTTAATTTTTTTTTAAACTTGAATTTTAATATTGTTGACACGGTTTACTACGGTGTCTGATACATTGTCCTGTATGTGTGAGAGAGTCTTTTTATTTGGAGAGCGTGACACGTCACTAAGTGCAGTTAGAGATTGATAGGGTTCACTAACAGTATTTGTAGTTTTGGACTGAGCTTTTGTGTTTAAGACGTATCTCACAGTAGCACTTATCCTTGTGGTCGCCCCGCGCCCAGGTACATGGGATCGAGATCTATTGTATCTGGTTATGTTTGTATCTCTTGCAACTCGAGAGGTGATGCCTTTATGTGTAAATCAGTTAACTTAATTGCAGGGGTAACGTGTTAACTTATCTCCTGGCGGAGACAGAGTGTCGCGTAGATTGTTAGGTCTTGTTCAAACCATACTTGCTAACTGAGATGGGATTCGACCTAGACCAACCCTGTGTTGGTCTAGGATTCGACACATTGATATGTCTCCTAGACAAGGAGTTGCGAGGTTTGAATGGCAGGCAGACACTCGTTTTACTGAGAGTGGCAAGACTTACGGGAGCAAATTTTAATGCAATGGATAGCTTAACTGGTAGTTAGAACAGCAATTAGAACTTGATCAATGTGAGATGGATCATGGTTGTTAACGACTCTCGGGGTGTTTGACACTGGGAAATTGAAGATCGGAGTAATTCTAGGTCGCTGATGGAATTTGCCACCTTGGGTGGACATTTTAAACTTCGAATCTTTTCAGCTCACCTTCCCAGGGTGAATTTTCTGTATAGCTGGGTGTTTGAGTATTGTCCCACTGCTGATAAGCAAGCCTTGAGGGGCTTGGGGATAGACTATGTATATTGCGAGAGAATTTTGAGGTAGAGTGACTGGCTATGTAGCTGCCTAACGAGATGTACGCATGTATTTCAGTTTTTTTTAATGTGGTAATTGTAACTGATGTAGGCATGTTTTTTCCTTTTAAAGAAACATTTTATAATATTGCTTGTGCTTGGTGGCGGTTGTAGTGGGAACACGATGTCAGAATGTATCATGAAAGGCGGAGCAACTGTGATATGCTATAGGCATTGACTCGATCGCCATTGTGGACCATTGTAGAGTATTTAGAGTAGACCTAAGCCACTGTGGGCCTGAGGCTATGACCTCACGAGTCTCAATAGGATAGTCAGTAGAGTAAGATAACGGGTTTCGTTGTGATTAAAAGATGCAACCTGGTAAAGTAGACAAGTAAAGGTTACCAGGGAAAGGAATAGCCACGGTAATTAGTCTGGATATTTACTTATGCATTAACTTTATGGAATATTTTGATATTGTACCAACTTGATGTTGTACTGGTTATTATGTGTGTATACATTCTTTTTCCCCAGGACGTTTTACATTGCCTTGCTATCAATTTACTCCTGGTTGGGATTTTGGGTGTATTGCTTTGTTTTGTTTGGTTTTGCTTAGTTTTGCTTTATTTTGTTTTGGTGAATTTTACTAGTTTCGTGTGTAGCGTGCTGTTGATATTGAGGGTTTTTATTTTAGTTACTTTGTGTAGGCTTTGAAAGCTCAGTTTAAGTTCGCATGCACTGTATCTAGGTTTCACTGTGAGTCTCTGATTGGTATAAGCGCGACATTCTGATGAGTAACTGGTTTTACGCTGTTGTTTTATAATTTGTAATTTCGATATTGTCGTTGATTGAGAGATTAGTGGTACAATCCAGTTAAGTGCCTTTTCAGATTTGATTACTCGTTGTGAGATCTTTTACTACTGAAGTCTGGCTATTATATAAATTTCATACTCGTGTAAAATGTGTTTTATTCTTAATTTCGTTGTATACAAAGATTGTAATCATTTTGTTGTTTACTAAAGTTTAGCCACCACAGCCAGCCACGTCACATTTGGCGCTGTTAGTCAATCTATTTGTCACATCAACCTCCAACTGAAAAACTCATCTTACCTGTGTGTCTTCATTGAAATAAGTGTTCTATTGTTGTTACGTCACAGCATTTGTCTTAATAAAATTAGGATCAACAATACACTTATAATTAGTTATCGTTGTCTTACAATAAACTGTCGATAGTTTCCTAATTTGGGTCCCTTTTTTAAACAAATACCACCATAAACCACCCCGTCATCATTTGGCGTTGTTGTTTACTAAAGTTAAGCCACCCGGTCGCATATAGAATTTTAAAAAAATTGAAACGAAACAAAAATCAATAGAGCTTAAATTGAAAGGGATCTTTCGCCCCTCGTAGCCAGGTACTCATTGAAGTTTTTTAACACACAAGTGAGGGGGGACTGCGTGTGAAGAAATTTTTCCAAGGACGAAACGCCGACCTGCCTAGTCAGGGCTTGAACCCCGGACCACTCGCTTCGAGAGCCGAGTGTCTACCGCTAGACCACGACGTTAGTAGAACTCACCAAAGCAGGGTTCAAAACCGAGGTGGCTTGATTCAAATGTGTCTACCACTGCGCCTACAACTGCGCCTTTAACGTGAACCCGAGGGAAAAGGAAAGAGGGAAAGTATGTGTGTGTGGAGGGAGGGGTTAATGAATGTGCCATTTTGTCTACAAAGAAGAGTGTGGCGTCTTGTATTTGTAGTAAACATAGGATATCTTTTTTTTAAATTTACGGATGGATGATAACCACATAATATTAAGTACATATACATGTACTTCTACCAGTCGGTTGCTGCTACCATATCTACGTAACAACTGTTATTACAAGTACTGGTACGAGCCACCATCTCTACTATACTCAACATCCTTGCTGCTGCCATATCTTTGTCAACAACACCAACTGTTATTAGTAGATAGTAGTACCTGTACAGCAACCACCACCTCTATTCAATATCCTTGCTGCTGCTACCATATCTACGTCAACAACTGTTATTAGTAGTACCTTTACAGCAACCACCACCTCTATTCAATATCCTTGCTGCTGCTACCAGAATTATCTACGTCAACAACTGTTACTAGTAGTACCTGTACAGAAACCACCACCTCTACTCAACATCCTTGCTGCTGCTACCATATCTGCGTCAACAAGTATTACTACCAGTACCAGTACAGCAACTGCCATCTCTACAATACTCAACATCCTTGTTACTGCCACCATACAGTCTACGTCAACAACAAATATTATTAGTAGTATCAATACAGCAATTTTTATTTCTCTACGTCTCATCTAAATTCACTTAAAATAATACGTGTGTGTGGAGTACGTAATTTTGCAGACCCTTACTTAACACCCAGGCCTCCTGTACGCCTGTTCCTTGCGGTCAGTAAACTTAACCGCAGTGTCTAGAACAGACGGAGGACAACCGGAGTTGCCGGTACTGTAGTATTTATTAAGACTTGCATGGCTGGAGTTCGAAAATGCTACCTTGTCACAGAGTTGAAATTTGGTTGCTGGCTTGCTGCTTGGCCATGCTGTACTTTTTAGGGAAAGGAAAGATTTCAAAGAAAGATAAAATTCAGCATTAAGATCTCACTAGGAAATGCTTGGGAAAGCTTGAAAACGTGGCTAGTTTTCCATCTTGATCGCCATGGTCTCTCAGCTTTGTTATTATTATGTTAAATAGATAACCGTCTTACAACTTTTTTAACCCTCTCTTGCAAGTGTCCAAGAGTTGGAACAGACACAATTAAATGGATTCTTTTTAATTTTCTTTAAAACTTAGAAATAGGCGAAAGCAACTCCACTGTGCAGGCATGACAAAACTGCCACACTGTCGTCAGTTTTAGTATCGGTAGAATTTTATAGAAAATAAATACCGTTGCCTCTCTGTGGCTAGGGTATATATACAAGTAGTGTGTGCGTATGTCTTTGTGTGTCAGAGGGGGGGGGGGTGCAAGGTAGGGGTGGCTAAATAGAAATAGACTAAATTCCTATTTTTAGTTATTGTCTTTTTTTCGTTTTTTAAAAACCGGAGAAACTCACGACTGAGCACACTGATTTGAACAAGATTGATTCCATGAACAGTGACAATTCAGTGGCCCAAAGTAACGTTTTATAATTTATACACATTTTAGCCTAATCCTACATTTGTTTGCTGCGACACAGTGTTTCTCGCCGTCCGTAAGGTTAGGGCTTCATCTGCAGGCAACTATTTATATTCCGTTCCCCCGTCAGGCTCGCCCAGGTCGTCTTTAAGTCGATTCGCTCTTTTTGCATTCATAAGTAAGTAAATATGACGACAAGATTTTCTTTCTTTTGTTTGAAGTAGGCTTCTTTGTTGGAATAAAGTTTGTTTCTGATACTGATAGGCACAAGCTACACTTTTGTTTTTGTGGAGTACGCCTTTGAATTTTCTATTATTTCCCATGAAACCTTTAAAGTCTTCTTTTTTTTTCACGTATAGGAACCTCTCTTCTCTCTCTCTCTATCTTTCCCTCTCGCTTTGTTACATCTGTTTTTACCTGTTTTTACAGGTCTGTCTTCCTCTACCATCCTCTCTTTTGACCCAATACTTCGAGTTTCCGCTGCAAGATTAATATTGATAACATGCATCTACAAGTACATGTATATAGATTCTTTTGCAGGATTTTAGTTTGTGCCGGTATGTGGATTTAAAACTTAGAACATCTGAATATTAGTAACTTGTCGACTGCAATATTCTTTAAGGTAGAGATAGGTAGCCTCGATCTACTTGACTCGCAGATTGAATGAGATATGACGTCATGGTTCTACATGAGTATGACGTACGCAAAAACAGTTCTACCTAGTGGAGCAAATCTAGGTCAATACTTTGTTCGTTAGGGGATCATCCGTTAATAAACGTATGTAGCAAAAAACTCGAAAACGAAAAAAAATTGTCTGTGATTAGTCTCAAAATGACCAGACGCTGGTGCATGTCCCTAGAATGACGCACTACCCAACTTATCAGCACAAATATTGGGGATTTTAATCAGTATGTATGTTATTATTATTGATCCAGCGACATGTGGGCTTTCGTCCTCTCCAATTATGAGTATAAACTTTACATGCTCCTCGCCAGAGATGATGTTGCTGTTGTAAAGTTTTGCTAATGTAAATAAACTATTTGAAAACATAGGCTTGTAGTTTTCGGAAGCTTTCCTTCTCCTTTTCACTCCCTCTCTTTCTCTCTCTTTCTGGGTGTAAATCTCCTTGTCCGTGGCGAAACTGTCCGGTCGGTCTCTTGGTGCTGTCCAAGATGGCGCAGCCAGTCAAAATTAATTAGCTGGACATCTGGAGAGCACTAGGAATTTTGGCTGCCCTCACGAACCCCCCCCCCTCCCCACTCTGGAGGCATCCCAACTGGAATCGCCAGTGTTAATGTATTGCATGCCTGCTGCCAAGGGTATTTTGATAGTTAATATGAATGCCGCTGGCAGCCTCCCCTTTGCTCAGTGTAATTTTTTCTGTCTGCAAAGACTGGCTCGGACTTGAAGTAACCCAGGTCACAGAGGTCAGCTTAGAGGAGGAAGAACTGAACTGCGTACGGTACATAATCTCTACCTGGCGTATTATGTTCTGGCTGTAACATATTGGATCAAAGACCTTTTTTTCTTCTTTCTTATTGAGGGGACTAGAGAAGTCATGCTTGCGTGAAAAAACGTACGCATTATGTTAACATATTTATTGATTAATTATTTGGATGGCAGTAATGCTTATTCCCTAGACTACGTAAGGGTGTTTTTTGTAACCTCCAAACTAGGACTGCCAAAGTAGCCTGGTGGAGGTCTCCGTCTACCAAACGCTTGTAAAACTAAAACTTTTGTGCCAGTTATTTAAAAAAGGGATCAACAACCAGTGAATTTCATCAAGGTCATGTGTATCACTTTTTTTCGCAGTTTCCTGCTATGCCGTTTCAGCATAAATAAATAAATATATTTAGAGTCCTCCACCGCCGAAGGCAGTATTATGACTTTACATATATACCCCAGCAGGCCTATACACACCAGAGCAAATTCAACTCATAACTACTTCAGAACATTACAGTACGGCAGCCTGTTAGGCGCTCTAATACT
The DNA here is from genome assembly GCA_019649035.1 of Elysia marginata. Classification (NCBI taxonomy): domain Eukaryota; kingdom Metazoa; phylum Mollusca; class Gastropoda; family Plakobranchidae; genus Elysia; species Elysia marginata. Next base: position 66,604 of record BMAT01011844.1, on the reverse strand, counting down.
AACATTCCACACATTTCAAGCTCTGCCTTTAGCCAGGTACCCATTTTACAGGTGGGTGGACTGAGGAAAGTTAGGGTAAATAAATTTCCCAAGGCAATTGCAACATGTCATGGTCGGGAATCGAGCCTGTGACCTCTAGATTCCAAGTCCGACGCGCTAACCACTCTGTCACGCTGCCCCTTTAAACTAGGGACAACTTTGTGGCCATAATTAAAAGATGCTTATCGGCCAGTGAGTCTCATTCATATCTATGGAACATCTCGCCTTTTCTGACTATCTGTCAGACTTGCCCATCTATTGACGTTGTTATTGACGCTGTCTATCTGACTTGCCCATCTATTGACAATACCTGCAATCTATTGACAATGTCTATCTATTAGACTTGCAATCTACTGACGCTGTCTATCTGGCTAGCCCAATTTGACAATGTCCATTTATTGACGCTATCAGACCCGCACATCTATTAACGCTAGTATCTGACTTGCCCTTCAATTGGCACTGTCTATCTGACTTGCGCATCTATTGACGCTTTCTGTTAGACTTGTTCGTCTATTAACACTGTCTATCTGACTTGTCCGTCTATTAACACTGTCTATCTATAAGACTTGCCCATCTATTGCGACGTTGTTTATCAAACCTGCCTATCTGGTGACGCTATCTATCAGACTTGCCCATCCATTGGCCCTATCTGTCAAACTTGCCCATCCATTGACGCTATCTGTCAGACCTGCCATTGTATTGAGGTTTTCTATTACTTACCCATTTAGTGACGCTTTCTGACTCGACCATCTTTTGATGCTATCAGCTCATCTATCTTATTATGTACCAAGCTAGCTCTCCTTATTTCACCCGCGGCATTTTATACAATGATGTACATTTGTAAGTTTTTATGGCCCCTTTAGTGCCCTGTCAGTGTTAATCATATAAAAAGGAAAGTTAAGTGCTTTATTAGTTCACCTTTTGCTACCGGTATTTTATTCCATTTTTAAATTAATTCCACAGTTCATTTGCTTTCACAGTAATTATTATTGTTTAAACGTGTTCAGGGTTCTGTTTGCGTTGTGGCGTCATTTATAATATTGTGGAAACTTAATGCGTAAGCAAAGCTTTAAAAGTAATGGAATATTAAAGCTTCAGCGCGGAGTACAGAACTGCTGTGTCTAGCCTATGGGAAAACATGACTAATACAAGGTACATTTTAGTTACTGTGAAGGTTTTACGATTCACAAACTGCGGAGGGGGGTGGGGGAGGAAACACTTGACCCTGTTCAGTTTTTTTGTTTTTCTTGTACCAGGCAGTCTCTCACCATGAGCTAAGTACCGGCCTGGTGAGAGCTACACTTCAACCCATCCATGGTCCCGCTGAAACATCCCCTGGCTCTCTCGTCGCCCATAGTATACACATACCTTTAATGTAAAGTGTCGCCTTGCTAGTGTTTAGTTGTCGGGAGATGAATACCGGTACTGAGGACATGAGGACAGAGATTCATGATTTATCTTAAGCAAGGGAGAGGGGAAAACTAAGAGAGCTGGATGTTCAACGTTACTTTGTGTACATCACATAATTTTAAAGCGAAAACAAATCCTAAAGTACCGGTTGGTCAATGAAAAGGACACGAGCAAGAGAGAAAGGGGAAACGATAGGAGCCTGTAACTAAAGGTCGTGTGGTGTTTTGGGAGTGATGTTATCTCAGGCTTTGCGGCTGAATCAAATGTTTCAGAATTTTAGCCCCGGCATCTTGTTTAAAATATGTAATGGGACGAATGCAACATTTTGAACACCAATAAGATTTACAGAACACGACATGTTTTTCCAGTAATCAAGCCTGTCTTTCTATCATAAAATGCGTATGACCACGTGGCCTATACAAAAAGAAGAAACTCAACCCCGTCCAGTAAATTAGAAGTGCGCCCCTCTTTCCTAAAATCCCATGTATTCAAACGAACTTACATTAAGTTTGATTGGAACGCTCTCGACTCCACGAAGAAATTGCACTAAACAAAGGAACTTCATCCACATGTTTGTCCCTCATTTTTATCATGTCTGTCTCTAGGAACCATGTTAAAGTCTGAATCCACGTGACATCTCATTCTAGTTCCCTTCTATTTCTTAATGGAGTCGACAAGAGTTTCAAACAAACTTCTCGTTAGGTCGTTTGATTATACATGTAGAATTTTAGTTTATGAGACAATGTCTAAATATGTTTTAAAATGTTTTGTTTTTAAATCTAGCGGCAACCTAAGGAAAGTAATTGTGTAAACTTGTGCATCCCTCAAATTTGGCAGCCCGGTTCCACAACATAGATTACAATGATGTACAATACCATGCAACTATTTGCCGTCGACCGATCGTGCTCTTCCAGGGTTAGGGTGTCAGAAAATATCCATGTTGATCTACTCACGTTTCCACAATGATACTTAAAGTAAGCATTCCACTTTACAGTCAGGTCCAGATTATTCGAACCCGGAGAATTTGAATACTTCACTAATTGGAAGTGTACTCAGCTTACCGAGCATTAGTCTCTCCAAAGCCTCTGTCTTGGAAGAGATCAAGTTAAACTTTGTTATTATTTATAGATTGATCTCAAGGTTGGGTGGTAGTTTCAAAGCCATAGGGGTATTATCAGATAGTTTTGTTTCGAGACAATTTCCATTCTTCTGCATTCTCATCTTGTTTCTCCTCCTCCCTCCTCCTTCTTCTTCTTCTTACCGGCTCTGTGGCCTAGCGGTAAAGACACTCGCTCAGAGATCGGGAGGTACGGGTTCGATCCCGGGCTGAGTCAAACCAAAGACTTTAAAATTGGTATTAGTAGCTGATCCGCCTGGTGTCTGGCATTATAGGTTAAGTGCTAAGTCTGGTCGGCCCGGTGTCAGGATAATGTGACTGG
>BMAT01011834.1:219064-235553 GCA_019649035.1 Elysia marginata | reverse complement strand
CACCCCTTTTAATGCGCTGAAATGAGCTTGTTTTGTGATACAATTATTAATTTGTCGTGTTTTTTCCGTGTCTCACCAAGATGGCTGCCCATGCTCTACATATGGAAACCAAGCAGTGGTCAAGCAAGGACAATGAGATCATTGCTGCGGCCAAAAAGATGGCCCTGTTGATGGCTAAACTTAGCCAGCTGGTCAGGTGTGTGCTCCGATAATGTGTCAAATTTTTTACTTTATTACAATCATTATGGAATACTAAAAAATTTTGCTCTGTCTCAATATTTGATACTTTGGAAATTTACACCCCTTGTTAGTTTGTGTTTGTTCATTTTCTCATAGATGCAGGTTCTCCAATTTTACCTCGCTGTTTTGTTTTCAGTTTGAAAGTTTTACATATTATTCCTGTGTAAAAAAAGAAACATAGGTGTAGAAATGATTAGCTGATCAGGCTTAATGTTGTTACGGATTGTAATTTGCTGATGGTATGGTGTGACCAAGATGGCGATACTTTATGATCAGGCTAACTTTATGTATTTTATATTCTAATCACATTTTATTTCTCAGGGGATAGATATGCTCATCCATGGAAATACAAAATTAATTGACTTTTTATTTTCTCAAATGTTTACTACTTTTCTTGTGTGATAAATAAAAGTAATCTCTCAATGAGTCTTTGTTCTTTATTCATATCAAACTCTCATGGCTATTTTGTATAAAATTGTTCAGAGGAGAAGGTGGCACAAAGAAAGACTTGATTGACACAGCAAAGTTCATTGCTAAAGCTTCTGAGGAGGTAACTCGGCTGGCCAAGAAACTTGCGGCAGAATGTACGGACAAGAGAATGAGAACTGTGAGCATTGCTGTTGTCTTGTCTTGGTGTGGTCTTTACAGCCAGAGGGGTAGATGGCAAAGGAGAAACCTAGTTTTTAAAAAAATATAGTTAGCATTATAATATGTAAAGAAAGCGTGCATAGTAATTCATATCATAATAATATTACAAAGGCTGAATAGGACCGATGTCATTCATTGCCCGAAAAATTCATGGAAACTAGAATTAATCAAAATTGTATTGAAGATATCTCAATTCATGATCAACATTGTTTTTAAAAATATTTAAACATTTTCTTAATCCTAGTCTCCTGTTGTGAGCTATTCCAAGTTTTCGAAATTCTCTGAATAAAAAAATGGTATCTGAAGTTTGTTTCGCATCTGTTCATGAAAATTTTGAAGTCACCAGCACTGATAAACATAAAGTTGAAATGTGTTTTAAAAATCTGATTCCTTCATATCATCAAGTTTCTAAAGAATTTTGTACAGCAGAATTAGCAGGCCTTAATTCCTCTAGATTTCTATAGTTCAGACTCGATTACTGAATATATTTTATATAGAAGCATAGGACATTTTTTGAAAATCCCATGAAGTTGCTTGTTTTTTAATATAAATTTGACACCTGGAGCTTACAACATTGAGTAAATAATTAACAAACAAAATTAAACCTAAAACGCTTCCCTGAGGAACGTCACAATCAACTTTCCTCCCAGGAGATATTTTACTATTCACAATCAATTTTTACTTTCTATCAAGAAGAAAATTCTGCACCCAGTTAAAAACATTGCCTGTGACGTCATGCATATAATCAAATGTAGCCGTTTATAATGAGGGGTTTTTTTTACAAACTTTTTTAATTAGACATAATTTTTTATCCTTCTTGTGCATATTTTAAACTAAAATCCAAGTTACACATGTGGTGTAGCTCAAACCATTCTGTATAGACTAAATTACTTATTTTTGACATTTCAGTTGCTTTGCAATTGGATTGGCTACCCTAGGCTTTTTCAGACACCAAGAATTATTAGTCAGATTATGACAGGAAAGCATGTGAATGAACTGCTGTATTTGAAACTGAATAACTTTACTCGCTTTCTGTTTATTCATTAATTTATAAATACCTAATGTCACCCATTCCTTTTGTCTGTGTTTCTAACACACAATTGGTTTTTCCAACAGAATCTCCTCAATGTATGTGAGCGTATCCCAACCATCGGCACTCAACTCAAGATTCTCTCAACTGTGAAAGCTACCATGCTTGGAGCACAAGGTAAACTCTTTAGTCTTCAAACTCTCATCTACATGATTGTATAAGTTTGATGGCAGTTTTTTGTGTGTTTATGCTGTTTTTGTTGACGTGAAAGTGTAATGAAATTTATGCATTCTTTGGAGGTTTGAACCTAAAACCTATGAAGTAGCTGAGAAAAGCATACCACAAAATCTGATCTTATTTATAACTGTCTAAACAATGTGTACTTGTAAATTACAGATATTCAACCAACAACGCAAGCGAGAAGCAAAATCTTTAACCATTTCCCAAAATGAGTCAACCTATGCTGATGTTTAAATTGACAACATCGATTCGATATTTTCTATCAACGGTCCAGATTTGTACTGAAAGTTTTTCATAGTGTATATTGAGAATTTCTGGTGTAGGCCTTATTTCATCATAAACATTTGTGAAAACATTGAAATGATGGCTTTGCATAAGGTGAAGTTGTAACTAGTCTATGATCTCTTTTTGTTCTTTGTAGTTTGAAACATTCAAAACTGGTCTCTTTTTTTATATTTTTAAGAATGAGTCTCAATGATTCCTAATCTTTCAAATGCAATAACTCAGCTCAAGCAAAGATAGCAAAACAGTTTTTCACAGCCTTAAAGGGCTTTTTAGAAGCTTTTAAACAGTGTATTGTATCTCTAATATTGTATATTGTTAAAGCGCCACCAGTGGAATCATTTTAGGAGAGCACTACACGATGATTTACTGTAATCAAATTACATGCTCTGCTCACGTCATCTTCTAGTGAAAACTGAACATTTTGAGAACAGAGTTTTATTTTCATCAGTCGCATATTTCAGACTTTCTTGTCATAGTTTGGTTTTTATTTCATACTTTAAATTGAACGCTGTATTGATTTCAGAGCTCTCTCTAAAAATTTTCATAAGTATTTTCTCTTTAAGTTATGCAACAGATAAACCATAGACTTTATATTTGAGTTAATTATTCTATGAGTGGACAAAAAAAAACAAAACATGTAGCACTCCCACCAAATGAGTCAACATGCAGTGCTGGCCGACTCAAGAAAATAGGCAAGTTGAGACATAGTTACTTTCAGGAGTTCAGCTGTTCAGAGGAGATAAACTTTGTTGTGGGTAAATGAAGCCTTAAAATTGTGTATGAAAATAAATATAGAAATATATAATTTTAGCTTTCTTCAGAAGTCAAGGGTAGTAAAACTAGACAACTCTTTCTTTTGGAGAAGGAGACTTAGAAAGTATTCATTTGCTTTTTTCTTTCTTCTAGATTTGCTAATTTATTATCGAGAAATTGAGCTAGAAATTAGTAGAAGAGAGAGTCAATGAGTCACATTTCAGCCTGAGGTTAGTTGTTTGATTGCAGAGATGAATGTATGAACAGATATTACGTGACGTATGTCCCTACTCTCCACAGATACTTTCCTTTACCCTCATATGAGGCATTCAAGCGGTGCACGTAGACTAGATCTGTTGTTAGGTGACATGTTAAGCCCCCCAAGTTTCTTTCTTTCAACTCCGTACAAACGAGTGCTTTTGTTATGGCTATTTTAAACTTGGTTCCATTTCTATTTTGTTTTTAGTTTCTTTTTTTTTATAGAAAGGGAAAAGGGATCATACAAAGAGCAAGAGAAGAGAAGACTTCCATTGATCATTTTTTAAGAGAGAAACTGATTTTAATCTGGAATCTTGGCCAGACCAAGACAGTTTTTTCCTGTCTGTGGTTTGCAATGGATTCAATTTCCAAGCTTACAGTGTAAATAGCCTATTACCATATTTAGTGTGTGACTAACTGAAAGGAAGTCTTCCCTTTTGTTAAGGTAAAGCCTGCTCCTACTTTTTTAAAACTTATAATTATTTACATTTTCCCACAACCTGCATTGGTACAAGCTTTGAGAGGAGGGTTGGTCTCATCGCTCCTTCCACCTGGGCTGATCTTTTCATTTACTATAGTTGACATTTCAGTTGGCCTCAAAGATTTTTAGCATGTTTTTTTACAATTATCTGCTTATTTTTTTGTCTGATGCCGTTTTAGCTATCTTTTGTGCTACTCATTCAGATTTTTCTTCACAACTTATGAATGCTCAAAATATTCTATATTAAATTTGTTTATTATTTCTATTGAGTTTATCACAAGTTTACTCCGTTTATTTTTTTTTAAATTGGACGTCTTTGACCACTCAATTAGTTTCAATGCTGGATCATAAAATTTTGTTGTTCTTCAGGTTTTGCAATACACATTCTTTGTTGGACATTCATAGTTTGAGATTCAGATATCAATGAAAGATGTTTTAGTGTAACGATGAGTTTTATGTTTGTTTGATGATTTCACATTTCACCAGAGCCAATCCCTGCACCTGACGGCAGTGAGATAGCTTGTGGTAATACACCAACTCTACATAACCTCTTTAACTGCTAAGACTTGATAACAGAATCATGTGGCCTTGTGTTCTTTCCCCTCTTTCAAATTCTTGAGTTTGAGTCTAGCATGCTGAAGTAACAAGTGGACTTGAAGCCAGACTTTGGAGTATTGTTTTGTCACTGCAGCTTGCTACATAGATAGATAGAATGAACATGCATTTCTGGTCAGGCCAAGATGAAAACAGGATGCTCACTCAGAGAATCCAACAGCCATGCACTAATGCATGCGTAGATTCTAACAAATACTGCAGTGCAGGTATTAATAGTCATGCTTTAATTTAGGGTAACACCGAGCTAAATCACAACAAATTTAGGAAAGCTAATATTTCCACAGCATGGGCCTGTCTCACTCAGTCACAGCGAAGGTTTTACAACTTCTGAATCATTAAAAACCAGTACATGAGACACACTGCTATCTACTGTGCATCCGCCATGAGTATTTGCTAGCCTATCACAAGATGGCCGCTGAAATGAAAATGCATCACTGTCGCTAGGCATGGTCAACACAAGTTAATTTTCTGGAATGTAATTTGTGTGTGTGTGTGTGAGCTAATTGACCTTCTGTTGTTTTCTTTGTTCTTATTCCTCAACTCCCCAATCTATGAAACTTTCACTTCAACTAAGATTAAGAACCAACCAACAAATTTGCTCCTGTGTTAACTGAAGTATGAGGCTTCAAAAATATTTTCTTGTTCTAGAATATAATTTTCTGTTCTCCATTAACTTTGAAAAACTTGACTCCTCATAATACAGTGTGATCTTTATGTTTTGTTCTCTTCACTAATAAAACGGATCAACTGTAAGCTGCAGATGGACTTATTGAACTGTTACTTACAACTACAGGGTGTTAGCTCTGCTTTGTTTTGCTCTGTCTGTGGTCGTATTCTTACTCTCTTGTGAGACTGTTGACTGTGTTCTACAATGAAAGTCAAATTGAGGTATAAAAAAATCTGTTTCTCAACCACAGCCTTTTCAAAGAATCTATCAATGATTATTTTACTACCTCATGAGAGATTTAATTCATGTTTAAAACATTTTCTCTATTCTAAACATCAATGGCTTTGTGGTGCATAGAATCAAGTGAGTATAAACTTATCCTCAGACGCTAGACTTAGAGAGAGTCTAGAATTTCATGTGTGCTCGGTGTCTTGTCACTGCTGACCAATGATTCTAAAAATGGAAAGTGCAATCCACCTATATGCCTTTCCGCGTACGTGTATGTAATTCACTTGGTGTCTGGTGAGTGAATGAGTCAAACTTTAAAGTTATCATTTTGATCAGTTCAACACACAAGAAGAACAATTAAAAGGTTTGACAACTTTTGGAACTTTAAAATATTAAGAAAATCTTTTACCTCTAGAAAATCAAGATGTTTTTTTAAATTCTTGGTTTCCATAGTTTTGTAATGGCGCGACAAGATATGATGATGATGATAGTTTTGTTATTACAATTATATAAAACATGTCTGTACATGTAGGTTGAACTGTATGAAGATTGATAGAGCCCCTCCCTTTTCCCCATTTCCAAATCTATTTATCCCTCTCCCCTATCATCACAATATGACCAATGTATCATGTTTTTTTTTAAACTTGGGTAGATATAGCTACTTGTGTTGTATTACTACTGCAACGCTCGCAACTAAACAAAGATCCAGGAGCAGAAGTAATGTTGAACTTTGTATAAAAAGTTTTCCATTGCCAATTTTTTGTGTGTGTATTTTTTTTTAAAGATTTACGCCTACTGTAATCATATTCTTCAGAAACTGAAATGGAAGAGATTGATGAAAAGATTTTGCACTTTTTTTGACAAGACCTAACCTAAAAAAACTTGTCAACATTAGCAGTTTACATGAAGAGTATCTGCAGGCCATTACTGGTGGTGTTGTTGTGCAAGTTATAAATACCTTTTGTCACCCTGAGCTGCCGGTGAACCCACTTAAAGTCAACTCTTGTTGGGGAAACTCTTGCTTAAAGCCAACTGTGTTTGGCAGTCCTATTCTGTATTTTTTCCCTTCTGTTAAAGTCAACAGATTTTTTCAGTATTGAGGCATTGGCTTTATCCAAATTCCACAGCCAAGAATTGAGCTTTTGAACAATTGGTCACTTTCAGATCTTTGGTCTAGTTGTTTGTTTGCTGCAAAAAGGATTTGTAAAGTTTGTGATAAAAAAATAAACGTTACAATATTTGCTCACGTCAAATTTTAAAGAGAGGAAAGAAAAGTCATTTAAAAGCAACATTTTATGTAAGCCCTATTTGCAAATCGTTCTCTTTCAAATTTGTTGACATCTTGTCGCTTGCTTGAAAGAAAAATTTGTAACAATTACAATAAAAAAAAAATTAGAAAAAGGAAAAAAAAAAGGTTTATCAAGCGCAATGGTTTATGATTATCAACATTTTTACTGGATGAATGATGTGATGACAAGTTTTCCCATCCTGGCATGTTGTCCTGCCATTAGAGACAGCATGTCTAAATGTTGTTTATCCCCACTTCACCATCACTCTCTACAATCTGCACTCGTTAGAATAGACTTACACTTCTAGTTTTACAGTCACACCCATTGAATCTGAAATCTTACCTTTATTTTCATATCTTTCCATTCAGTTATGCTTAAGTAGGTTTTGTTTTGTGTTGTATTTTGTTTTTGCACTCTGTTTTAGGGGGACAGATTCTGGTCTTGCAATTGCAGGCATGCTTTATTGCATTTTAATTCATCATCCTATATTAATATTATAATGTACCTAAAAAGAAAAAACAAGGTTATGTAATCGTTGAACACAAGTAAAGCATCTCATCAGTTGTTATGATTTAGGTCAACGTTTCATCATTACTAGATGAAAGTATCAAACCTTGTTTGCTGTTCTTTTTTTTTTACCTGGTTTGCTTCAATCAAGATTGCTAAAAAAATTAGCAATTACACTCAGCTAGTTTAATTTGTGAAAATGACTAGTGTTAACTCAATTTTAAAAATTCATACAATTTTTATTTGACTTGAAAACCAAAAATTCATTTCAGCTTCAATTTGACTTTTTCTTTAAAAAGAAATAAGACCCTCTTTCAGTAGGCTATGAACTCAAGGTTGCATCTAGGCGCATAAAATTTAATTAAAACAAAATTAAATTAGAAATGGTATGTAACATAATGCGACTAATTTTGCTCAATAGTCTCTATCATCCACCCTCGCCATAACACCTTTTGAGTTTTTTCTCCAGCCATGCCACCCAGCTCCTTTTTTTAAACATTCTTGCCTTTCAAAATTTTTTTTTACATGCCTCATGAGTTTTCCTGAGTCAACAAAATATAAATAAGATGTATCAGTAGCCTAAATCATTTTTATATTTAGTGACTATTTTCTCTTGTGAAAGGTAATTTTTTAGAGTTAAACTCTCTAATTCCAAAGCATCACACAAAACCATCAAAGCATATTTGAGAGAATTTTCAGATAACTTTTTTTTTAATGAATTGTTTTATGCATTGCAAGTCTTATAGTTGTGATCCTCCTAGTGTGATCATGAAGTGAGCTTTATTATCACTTTTGTTTCCATGTGCCTAGTCTTAATGCATTTCTTCCCTGGAGTGGGGAATCCCCGTGTGAGAATAGAGGCTCCCTGTTTTTGTTTCTTTTTCTTAATTTAGGTGCTTTAGTGAATCTGACTGGCTTCCCTTGCTAAAATAAGGAAAGGAAATCATTCTTTTAAGCTTTTGAGACAGTTACCGTAACCACAAGCACCGAATTTATTGAATGGGCAAAGGCAGTACTTACTTGGGGAAAAAATACAGTTTGAAAAATTAAAACTGCTACATGGGCTGCTTAAAGTCTTAACTGGTATAAATCGATTTGGTAAGCCAATTTGGCCCAAAGAGAGAATGTATCTGGCAACCAGCCAAATAAGTCATATGTCATAAATTATAATCCCAATTTTTTTAAAAAGAATTCTAAAAATTATTTTCTTTGTGTTCTTGATCATGTTAAATAAACAATTTGTCAAATAAATTTTTCTAAAAATCATTTTTCATTATACATGTACTATTCATATTCAATTTTTTATACAAAAAATTATCTTGACACTCAAAAAAATTAGTGATAACAAATATTAAACTTGAAAATCGAAAATTTGTTTTATCCAGGCTGACCACACAAAAAGAAGAAATGCAACAGCATATTTATGTGTGAAAAAGCATGCTTGTTTTTTTGAAGATTTTTTTCTTAACTATAGATAAACCGTCTTAATTTAAAAAATACCCATATAGAACCTCATCTCAGTCATGGCTTGCTGAAAGTATTAAAAATTAATGATTTTTTTAAAATTGAGGTAAGTATTGAAAATTATCACTACTATTAGAATTGATCGATACATATTTTTCATTCAAAATGGTAATCTTGATTGTGAGAATCAATCTTAAATGTTGGCATATGCTGATTTATGAGCTGGCTTTAAAAAGTTATTAAAGCCTGACTTCACTGAGTTGTGAATACAACATGGTATACCCACTGTTTCATAGTTAGGCTAATAATTTTATAAATTTACCACAGGTGGATTTAAGTAATGTAGGCCTAGAATATGCTACATTATTTGTACGTTTCCAAATACTCAGTTTGTTAAAAAAAATTAATATAAATACCTAGATGAGACGCTAAAACTTAGGTCTTGATAACTATGTGGGCTATACTCTAGTACATGTTTTTTCTTACCAAAGAAAGGAATGTTGACCAATCCCATTATGACCTTTTACTATCGCTGTTTTAATCATCAGGTTCCGAAGAGGATCAGGAAGCCACTGAGATGTTGGTCGGAAACGCACAGAACTTAATGCAGGCAGTGAAAGAGACTGTGCGCACTGCAGAGGCTGCGTCCATCAAGATCAGGGTGGATTCTGGGTACACCATCAGATGGGCTCGCAAGCGACCTTGGTACACGTAGACATTTTATGGAAAGTTAGGCGTAGGATCTTCATTTGTCTTCTCCCAGTATATCTATCTATGCATAAAAGGCAAAATGTATGATTTGACAAGAATATGGAGGCTGATTTTAAATTAAAAGAAAAAAATATTTTAGGGGATGAAAAATGGGAAATGCTCTTTCCCCGTTTAAAGCAAAAATCGAGTATAAAATTTCCATTTCTATATATTTTATATGACTTGGAGGTCTTAATCTGTTATAAATATTATTTTACATAAGAATATGAAAATTAAGTGAAAGTATTACATACCGGTAGAATTTATACTGTAAAGCAAAGGTGCCAAATTATTCATTTGTACATTTTCTAATTGAAACTTAGATAATTTGATCTTAGGTGAAGAAAAGCTTGTGTCAGATTATTGTGTGTTTTATCATTACAAATCTTGTTAACAGAAGGTATAGAAGGCCAGAACCGCATTATTCATCTGTCACATTTAAACAAATTGTACCAGTCCTACTAAGTGAGATCTCTGAAATTTGAATTTGAAAACTAAGTAGTCTCATATCAGTTCTGCAAATAACAAAAAAAATATAGGCTTACAATGATATCTTTTCAAATAATTATGATAGGCCTGACTTTCCGGCAAATTTTAGTCTTTGAAATTTTATATAAGTGGCCTTAAAGAGTTGAGAATTTCAACATCCGACTTATTTGGACTGGTTTGAAGGCACTGAGAATTTCCTATCCTACATAAAATATCCATAATGCTTCATTGATAGGCTACCTGTACTTGTTTTAATTGTTTATGAAAAAAGAGTGATTTTTTTGTACCGTATTACATGTATATGTGTATAATCTAATCTTTTCTTACTCTTTTTAATACCACAACTATAAAATTTTTTTAAATTTGAATTGGTTAGAATAAGACAATTGTAACTTGGGTACATGTGATATATTACCATGACTAATGTATTAATTTCAGAAATATGAATGTAAAGTAATGCCATTTATAACTTAAGTATAGCTGTTGCATGGTAAGTCTATATGAGTTGAGTGTGGGCAAATTAAATTTATAGAAAATATTGTTGAAATATAGATTTTTAAACCTTTTTTCTTATTATTTTAAATCAACGAGTGGTGGCAAAGGCAATGAATTGACTCACTCAGCGGTGTGGTGACCCGTAGTTTTGTCATTGAGACAAAATCGTGAGTTTGTGTACAGCCGCCAACATCATCACACAATCAAGGCCCAATGTGTCTAGGCTTACTGTTGTTAGTCTAGAGACTACAAACATAATTTCCCTTAATAAAACTTGATAACAGTATTGATGCATTGAAAGAAATACAATAAGTTTATGCATCTTCACAAACTTTATACAAAGTATCCAATAAGAGAAATACCCAGCGCAGCTGCACTTTCTTGTGATAGTTTAAACCAGGCATGTTTTGTCTAAACTTAGTTTTGAGAAAGGTTTGGTATTTTCTTACCTCTACCACCTGCAGTCCATACAGTATATATGTTCTATGTCAAATGAAACCTAAAGGTGCATTATCTTACATGAAATAAAGCCTCAGTGCTTTAAAACATGAAATGTTTGTTATGTTCATTGGCTCTATAACATGCTTGTGTAAAACATTGTATTTCAACATAAAGTGCAAGCTCTAGCTTATTTAGCATCGGCTTCAGTCAATATTTAGAATTTATCATTGAGAGCTCTAGAAAACCTTATTAATTGCTTAAAACAGTGTGTAACTTTGCAAGTCACTTGTATTTATGCATATATTGGTGCTATATTGTGTTTTTAACTCTACAAATTCAATTTCCCCTACATCAGTGCAGTTACATTTGTTTAAAATCCATATGATTATGAGAACTAGAGGTTAGCTGTGAACAGTTTTTATTGTGTGCTTAAAAAATCTTCAAGGCAAAACCAGTCATGCATGTGTTTATTGGCATTTCATAGCATTAATGATTAAATGGTAACCAATTTTTGTACCGTGGATTTTAGTAAGCAAAGTGAATATTAGATAATGTCCATGGCACAAAAATAAATAAATTTATTAAGCTTTCATCAAAACATGAAAACTTTATTAATATCATACAGTTTGAGTTATGGCCTGATTTGGTAATTTCTTTCTCCAATTTTGAGCAGTTGTTTTGAGCCCCCTCAAATCAAAATTGACATGTACCATGTCACAGTTGCAGGAACTTTGTGGGGACAAAAGTTTTTGTTACGTTGTCTGTAATGTTCAATGATTTAGATACCCTCTACTTTTTATTTATTAGAACATGAGCATAGATATTGTAGTCATGATGTATATTGTACCTTTGACTAGTGTTTGAGGGTTTACTTAAAAGTCTGGTATTGAATAATTATGTTCTCTGGATTTGGAGTTAAGTTTTGAGATATATTACATCTAGGATCATTGATATGCTTTACTAATTAAACACAATAAAAAATTTATGAAAATTAGCCATCTCCAGGCTCAGCTTTTTGGAAAATCTGGAGCGAGCGCATTTTTGTATAAATCAGAGAGACCAGAGACAACCCTGAGTTGATAAAGAAAACACTATGAGAAGATCAGGTGCTTGTTTGGTTTGTATTGCAGTCTTGAGGGCATGGCACATGACTCTTACTGCTATGGAACTAGAAATAGAATTTAGGGATATTCACATTGTTTCAGAATGATTTTGCTAAGGTAGTTTATCAAGAAAGAAACTTTTTTGCACTTAAAAAAAAAAAAAACCTATAACAGTAAGGTATGTGTATGAAAGTGTCAAGTAAATACGTTATTATCTACAAACGACACAGCGCCCAATAGCATGATAATTTTTTTCTTCTTCAAATTTTTAGTATATATATATATTGTTACCACTTAGGTACAGTCAAACAGCACAAGATCCATGTTTTTTTTCTGATTTTTATGTTACAGCAATGGTTTTAATCTCAGTTGTCAAACTACTTTGTATGTGGAAGGCAGAAGCATTTACTTGCCTCAGCATTTGCTGCTCGGCGGCGGCAGTAATTGCAGGTGTACTTTGTCTTTTGTTTTTGTTATTGATGTTTTTTCAATATTCTCTTTTTTTGCATACTTACAATGGTATAGACTGCAGTCATTTTGCAAACATCACTCAGTATACAAATTTGTACTATGATATTAAACAGGATGTATCTATTTTGATTCATATTACTTACATAACTTCATCACTTTTATACTACTTTATCAATACAATATTTGTATAACTAATGGGAGAGTTCATATTGCAAGTCCATCCAAATTTTCTTTTTTTTTTTTTTATAGATAATTTTTGCGGTGTGTGTAGTGTTACTACAGTAAACAAAGAACAGTGAGGATGCAGAAATGTTTACTTGTATAATTTCACTTAGTATTTGTTCTTACTGCCAGCACAAAACTGAGTTTAAAAAAAACCCACCAGTATAGGCAATACTATTATAATTATCTTAACAGTAAGTGATATTTATTTCTTGGGAGCCATGCAATAATAGGGCACTAGACTAATTTAACTAGATTTTAAAAATCAATTTTTGTTTGTTGCACAATAGGTCCTTGTTGAGCTGTATCTGCGTAGTGTGTTTTCACACCATATCACTATCAGTATCAACGCATTGTGGGGTTCTTATGTTGTGTAGAGGAAGAACCACGAGCATAGCTTTCCATGGGATAATATATTGTTCAACTGCTGAGGGATGTTTAAGACTTATCATCTAAAGTATCGTCCTAATTATTAAACATTTGCCTCATGCTTGTGTGAGTGAGTCAGATGTCACATTTTTCACTTTCAAAGGCGCTGCTGTTTTATACAAGAGATTTTATCAAAGCTTCCAAACTTTAAAAATTCAATAAAATTATCAATACTTTGTGGAAAGATATCAAAACTCCAATACATGTAGACTTTTTAATGGTTTTTTTTTCCTTCATAAAAATGATTTCCTACTTGCGACTCATTTGCCCTAGACCAGAGACATTTGGAATATTACCTGTAACCATGGTATTTCAGAGGTATATTGTAATCTTCATTTCTAAGAATGCTAACTTTATCACAGCTGTTCTCCTTGCATAATATTTGTATAATTATGTAGCCATGTTGTTATTTTCTCTCTGTCTTTTTTCCCTCTGTGCTCCTTGTGTCTTTGTAAGTGCTATGATTTTTAATTATGAAATAAATGACATTATAATTGCTTGAACCCTTTTTTCCTAGAGACTTTTTATGTTTAGGTATTGTCTGAAATTTCAGCACTATTACTTCTTTAAATCAATCTGTTCAGTGCCGTTTCATATAAAGTGATTTGACCAACCCATCATTACCAAAGTGTATAAGCCTGACCACCATTTTAAGAAGAGGGGGGGGTGTGGAGAGAGAGATATGGCACCACAGATTTAGACTGAGTTATCGACAACAGGTCATGCCATTTTGAGGTCGATTTTTTTACAGACTAATTGTATAGCTCAAACATTTTACAACACAAATCCACTGACACATCCATAAAATTTAGGTACTGTGATTGTCAACAAGTACATCAGCCTAGCATTTTCGGACATTTTTCCTTTCATTCTTCAAACTTAAAACTTAAATTGAGTTTTTCTCAAGTCAAAGTAATTTTTTTTTTTTGCTTGTTTAGAAATTTGGCATGTGGGTGCCTTTGTGCCAAGAAGAAAATCTGGGCTTTTTAGAATATTTGGTCTAGTTTTAAAGAAAACCTAAAAAATGGAAAAAAAATCAATTTTCAACTTTTTTGAAAAATCAAATTTTTAGTATTTATAAAATATGTTTTTGATAGTAGGCCTACCCAAAAAAGCCCGTAATTTTTTAAAGAGACATTCTTTCCAAAGGTGGACAGCAAGTTTGAAATGATTTCAATGAAAACTGTGAGACTAGGTAGATTTTTAATTGACAATCATCAAAGTTGAGGCTGAAAGTTCAAGAAGGCGGACATTGCCTAGCAACCATGATAGATACAGAATTGTCCTCTACTGCTGAATCAATTGGTAACCACTCTTTTGGCATTACCTAGAAATTTTTAAAAAGGTGCATCAAGGCCCCAACAAGAAACTCCAAGAAAAAAATTGCTGCTAACATAGTTTGAAGTGCATTGTGATGACCAATGACAATGTTACATGTTAATTTTTTGTGTCATGGGTATTAGTTCTCAAAAAATAGGAACTTTCCATTATTACGGCTGACAAAGCTTCTAGGTTTGGCATTATATTAAAATATATGGTTACCTCAAATTTCAAAGCTTGTTCTTGGTTAATTAAAATCTTCTCGCTAAAAATATCAAGTAAATTTATAGAAAAAATTGGACCTAAGTATAAGGACAAATGATCCAGTGTTAATAAAGCTTTTTTTCAACTGTGCATGCTAGTTTTGCTAACCTTGGAAGTGTAGATTTGAACCTGCCTAAATTGACTTGGTTCATAAGTCAAGATTTGGTTTTGATGATAGGCACAAGCAGGAAGAGGAGAAAACTGAACACCTCTTAAAGTTAAAGAACGAAGAAAAAAATCCAGGATTCTGCATTCATTATAACTTTCAATGATCCAGTAAAATTCTCATACTTCAATAATGTTTACTGATAATGAACATTAAAAATACAAGTAAAATTTTCTTTCTGAGGGGTTTGAATTATTCATATTAATTTATGGTTTCTTTCAAATTTGGCAAGAAAACAGCAGCTTTTATGGAGAGCATGTAGTAGGATTAAAGAAGAGCAAAAGACACTTTGAGTCTAAAATTACCCTTTTAACTTTAAAAATGTCATTAGGTAAAAAGGAAAGATTTACAAAAACAAAGAAAACCAACGAAGCATTTTCAAACTTTTCAGTGTATTTTAATTTTCAATATCACAGATAAAAGGACAAAATAAAAAACTTAAAACTCAACCATTTGGTAGAACACAAACTTAAGTTAGAAAATTCACTTCCACAGAACAACTTAAAATAGTAACATGGATAACAAAAACTAATTGATATCACAAGGAAGTTTTTCTGAATAAGCATCTTTGATAACAATAACAACAAAAATAGATCCCATGGGATATTGATGTTGTGAATGATGATTATACTGCCAGATCTTTGTAGACAGTGCTTGCTTTTTTCCTCACAGTCTCATACTCTTGACTATTGGTGATGTCAAATTCATTCTGTAAAAATGTGATTGGAATAGCTACAATTGTTAGCTTTGATATAAATTGCATTCAGCCTATAAAAACCCATTTATTATTATTATCATTATTGTAGTTAAAAATTGATGGATGGTGTGGTGTTCCTAGAAACAGTTTGGGTAAAAACTTCAGAAAGTAGAGGTACAGTTTTATATATATTTCAACTACATATTACAAGAAAAGAATTCATTGACAGACTTTCATAAGATTGATCACAAACTTTCTTCTTCTTTTTTTTTTGTGCTGAGAACCAAAAAAAAGATGTATCATTTAACAACATTACTTATTTCATAAACTTTGACTTTCATGACAATTATCAATTACATTGATAATTGATAATGCTCAACTTTCCCATACTTTTCAAACTTGTGAAACAGAAAATAATTTTATTCAGTATATTATGAGGCCAAATGCCATAGCCTTCCACCATCCAAAGTTCTTATATTACATCCTGTTTCATCTATTGTTGCAATCCTCTTAACTAAATGATTTTCTTTGCTACAGAAAATTAAAGACAGCTTAAAATGTGACAACTCAGTTGACTGCAATTACTTAAAAGTAAAATGCTTATACTCTGCCTGACAGGTTTAAACTTAAGAAGTTCAATCCATACTTTCTACTACTTTCCACGGCTGCACATAAGGGCATAGATGCCACCAAGTTTAAAAACATTTTTATAACAATTTTCATACCCTCCTTCCCAATTAAGATTTTAATCTCTTGAGAGAACAGCTTTGATCTATAGCTCAAGCAATCTTTAATTTTTGAAAGATCAGAAAATCCAATGTGGAAACTACCAACAACTTTATTTGAACTGGTTGAGAAATGATTTTGTTTTAGTACTGCAGTTATGTTGTTGTTGTTATTATTATTATTATTACAGTCGGACCCGCGAAATCGGGAA
>BMAT01011834.1:169938-184235 GCA_019649035.1 Elysia marginata | reverse complement strand
ACAAAATCAAAACTGCAACAAAGATACATCTCTATAAATCATTGGTACAATCTATCCTGCTATATAACGGCAGCACGTGGGCTCTAACTCATACAGAGGAAGAAAAACTAAACGCATTTCATCGAAAGCAATTGAAAAAGATCCTGAACATAAAATTCCCGGTCAAAATCACAAATAAGTCACTCGACAAAAAATGTCAAGAAAAACCACTATCACTGCAAATACTTGAATCTCGCTGGAAATTATTTGGACATATCTTACGGAGACACAGAGACATTCCTGCTAACAAAGCAACTCGTGCATATTTCATTCAATGTGGCAAAAACCACAGGGGAAGACCAAGAACAACACTTCCAACAGTCCTCAAAGGAGACCTCGCACTGATTGACCATGAAATCAGACTCCATTCATCTGATGAGCTGGATAAGATCACTGCACTCGCACAAGATCGAAGGCAGTGGCATGAAATGACGGTAAAGATAGAGAGAGCTGCCGAAGCTGGGATGCGCCACGGCACTAAGTCAAGTAAGTCAATCGGAGATTAATTAAATTCCTAAAACACTGAACAGTAGTAATTTGTATTCGAATTGAATGCGTCGCTAAACGATGATCCCAATTTTCCACAGGTAGGTGCTATGACGTCATTGCAGTAAAAGGTTGAGCCCCGAAGTTACATACGTGTATATATTGCTAAAGAGATTTGTATAAATTATGCCAAGAGAATCACATGCACGCCCCCCCTCCCCCAGACACACACACCTCGAACCCAATTACATGTATTAGGTGAGGTAACTCACTTTTGGTTCCTCAGACATGAAGCATCTTTTCGCTTAATCCCATACAAGAGTCTTGCGGTAATACGACACAGATAAATTGTCCCCGCTACATGTTTTTATTTCAGAGTTGAAGATCATTTCAGATATTACCCTTCAGTATAATTTGGTAAACTTCTTCATTGCCCGGTGCTCTTAATCCTCCCATGCACCTTTGAATATTCATTGATCATTCTGTTGCTCAGCTAGAACAAAAAGCCAGAAAATTTTAGAGAAACAGTTTTTGTAGTTATCCCTCAATGAAGTTTGGGCATTTGTTTCTGAATTGAACAGACAAAGCTTTACTGGGTGGCCCGTGGCAACTTCACGCCATACTTTTTCCTTTGTAATTAATTTCACGCTGGGGCAATGCCACAGCTAACACAAAAAGGGGGAAAACTCTGTTCGTGTTAATTATTTTGTGCTTAATTTTTTCCTCTTGAAATGCTTGTCTTAAAAAGTTTTTTGTGTGTAGGAGTTTTAGGGTGCGCCTTGACCCGAGATGTTTTTTTCCTTGGAACAATGTAGCAAGACATGTTTCATGTCATCCAGCTCCCCGGGATAGTCTTTGCAATTTGGGTCGTTGTCACTTCGACCTTATGCAGGTTATAGTTAAATATAGAGCAATTTCCACCCGTTCTCAACTGACTTAGAACTAATCTTTCTTTTCTTGAAAGACCGGCTTCTTTTCTGCGGTCTGGAGGATGTTTTCCCATTATTTCGAGAGATGCTTCTTCTTTCAGTTTATAATTTAAATAAGTGTTTTTCACTCTTCTAGAGATGAGGGCTTCTGCTTTAACCGGGTCGATAGGCTACCGCTTGATCAAGCGCGGCCGCTTCTTTCGCCAAAACGTTCTCCATTTCAAGTAATAGGCCGTAGTGACTAGGCACCCATAAGTTACGTTAATAAAAGTAAATTTTTGATGACCGGTAGATCTCTCAATTTGGACCAGATGATGTTGGGGATACTGGTCTTTTGTTTGGAAGGTCCTCGTCCTCTTTCCAAGGTTTCGATTGCGGCTTGAGAGTCGGTAAATAGTGTAACTTCGTCTGTCTTTGAGGTACCTGCTATTTCGGTTAGCCAGTTTAACCCGGCATTGATTGCAAGTTCGGCTCTACAGCTAGAACAATATCTACATTGTACCTGCAGCAACAGTTCTTTCTCGGGGTATTTGGCTCGGTAAATATGTCTTGGCGAGATTCATTCACACTTCCCCTTCTACATATTCAGTTATGTCTTTAGTTTAACAGAACCACCTGTCTACAATTCTATAGCAGTAGCGTCTAGTTGTTTTAAAGCTCGTTCTGCCCTTTCTTTTATTTCTTTATCACTTTTTTGCCATTTCGAGTGAGTTATTAATAATTAAGCATAACGTTAGCTAGATTTTCCCAAGGTGCAGTGTTAGTTACATGTACATGTATTAGGTGCTCTCTCGGGTAAGAATGTAGGCCATGTTTTTCGGACAATATTTCTGCTTAAGTTCTCCATGATGTTGCTTTAACTAGTCGTTTTTCTTGACTTTTGATGGCTATGGTGTTAGGTGGGTTGTCTTCTGGTAGTCTGAGAGACTTTTCCTATGATTTGGAAGTAATTTCTTCGATTCGCTTGGAGATATCGGGAGAAGATCAGCTTTACGGTTTAGACATTCAGTTCTGGTGTTTGTGACAATCAGCTTTACGGTTTAGACATTCAGTTCTGGTGTTTCTTACCCATGATCACTCAGGCTGCTTCGTTTTGCTTTATTCTAATCTTTTGTATGTTCGTCTTTGCTGTTGCGGGGCCTCAAGACGTCATTTCGTATTTAGCTGTACTTCTAATACATGATGTATACAATGTTCTTGGGGTTTCTTTATCACTGCAAGAGATTTCAGAATGTTTAGTTTTCGTTTCATTTTGCCTTTTAAATTATTTGTGCATTCTGAACTTTTAGTTTATTTGTGCATTCTGAAAAAGGAGAGTGTCCTATCAAATACTAATCCCTGACATTAACAGCAGGTGTGGAATTGCACCTTAAAGACTTGACGCAGCGTGAAATTGCCCCGGGTCACCCCATAGTAGATTATGTAAATTTTCTAAAAGTTGCTGCAAGGTAGAACAAGAGGTTATGTGTTTCAAGGACTCTGGCTATTATTAGAATACTATAGTAGATATTGTTATTCCGCAACTAAGGTCCAAATGGGGATTACAATTTACATGTATACCAAAACGGGAGAAAAAAGTACTAGTGTTGCCAACCAAAGGTAAAGCGATGTATCTATAATCTAAAAATCGAGTTTCTGTGTATTTCCAGTTCTTTAAGTTTATTTAACATCACTATTTATAAGTCTAATGGAGATTGATGTATCTCTATTAGAAAAAGCATTTCTTATGTTTAAAAACAGCGCTAGCGAAAGCGACACATGTATATATAGGTTGCTCAAAGGCAAACCAACGTAACTCCAACAAATACATGTACACTGGTTTAGCCTTGGGCTTACATCATATTTTTCCTTCAACACAGTGGTGTAAAAACAGTTGCTTATATCATATTACCTCAATGATCTTGGTTGGCTTATCAATGTAAAAAACCGTATCTCCATCAAATACGCGTGTTCAAAAAGTAACGCTAGAATCAGCTTCAAATTCAGTTTCTATCATTACATGGATGCAACTCAAATATTCTGGAAATAACTGAAAATCCTAGCGCTTATTCTCGCTTACAAAAACGTATATGAGCAGTTCCCAAAGTTTGTTACCGGTACACAAAAGGGGGACATTAGAGTCCAAAAATAAATTGTTACATAGAATTAGATTTATGGCAGATTTGAATACTTAAAGTGTTTAGGAAAATGTTTTTAGAAATACCTGAGCTTAATTTTATCCATGAATGGCATACTAAGGTGTTAAATTGCGACACTCAGAAATCTTACACAGATAACTCTTACACAACAAACATAACAATATTTCCATAGTTAGAAACCCAGGGAATGAATTCTGGCCTGAATATCATGTGTAAGGTGTTTTAAAAGCAAACCAATACAAGTTTTGAGGAAAACTTTAATTATTTCCGATTTTTATGGTTGATTTGTGTCATAAAGGTTATCCGTGTAATAAAGAGACTGTAACTGAACCGTTTGAAATCGCCTTGCTGCATTTATTTTTTTAAAAATCACATAGTTAAAGAAGATGAAAATCGTCAATTGCATTGCATGTAAATATTTAACACTCAAAACCTTTCAACCCCACTGGTTATCTCATAGGTTCTTTAATTTAATGCTGTCTTACACCGACAACTCTTACAACAAAACATAGAGTTTCATTCAAGGCCTATAAAACTGTTTGTATACAGCTACAAGACAACAATTTCCTTTGTTTTTGAGGAGTTAAAAGCACCAGGGTCCGATTTCATAAGGTTAGGCTCAGTAAATGCCTTTCTCGCACTTTGTGAAACACACAAAGAGACACCTATTTTGGTCTTACACCGATAACTCTTACAACACAAATTAATGCATTTTTTACCCTAGAACCCTCAGGAACTAAATGAAAGCTATTTAGATGATGTCATTAGCAAAGACAAAGTATTTTAATTTATACCAGACACATAAATACAATTATTGTCCCAGTTCTCGAATCATTTATGTCGTAAACGTTATCCGTGTAAGATCAGATTCAAGACAAAAATTTGAAGCACAACTTTTTTGTCTGAAAGGACATTAAGAGACTCAAATGTACTTTAACTGTGTATGTTCATGTGAAAAAACGTGATTGAAGACATAAAAGCGGGTGCTTTGACTTAAACAAGCTTTTAATTGGCGATGAAAAATTATCTTACACCGATAACTCTTACAGCAAACAGGGTAATAACCTTTAGTGCTTAAATTGGCTATTTTAAGCTCATAGCTTAGGTGGTTGCATCTGTTCCACCAGTTTTTAAGGCTGAATGGCATTTAAACAAAGAAAATCATTACTCAGGCTGCTCAAATTGATATTAGCTGACTTTCTTTGGTTTATTACACCGATAACTATTACAACATCTTACACGGATAACTCTCTGTAAGACTCTTACGACAAGGTTTGGATTCGCTTTGCTGATTGGCCAGACTGGCCCAGCCGTCCCACACGTGGTTTTGTCATGTACCATAGTCATTCTCTACCTGTTTTAGCTATTTATAGCCCAATCGAGCGTAGCTTTCAACTAGATCTAGTAGGAATCTTACATAGATAACTATTTACGACAAAGAGGGTTGTGTGTTTGAAATTGTCTGTAAATCTTGAACAATCTGCTTTTTAACCTATAACAGTGGTAAATAAAGAAGTGTATTGATTAAACTTCCAAAATAAATGAAAATTAAGTTGTAGAAGTGTGTGAGCAGTGGTTCGTTCAAGGTTAGATCTAGTGTTGAAAATTTACGACAAGCGTTATCTCTTAGCATACATTTAATTATGCCCTATATTTTAATCAAATTGAAAATTTGGGGCCTCAAATTGTTGTTAACATCAAGAACAGATACCAATCTTTCCATTTATTTAGTTTCTTGCCAATTGGATATTAATTAGCAGATGTTTAATTTTCATCAAAATAGACCATTTTTTATGTCCCCTTTGAAATGCGAAAAAATTGCACGAAAACTGACTTAATTTTTTATTTTTTGAAAAACATTCATACAAAACCAATATTTTTAGATAGATTAAGCTTCTACAACCTTTCTTCTGTGAGACTGTAGTAGTTTGAATTTTATTTCTGTTCAAATTATGATGTTTTTCACCAATTTTTGTACCCTTGTCTTAAATGGACTAAAATTTGGGAACTGCTCATAATTATAAAATATCTTATTGTGTTGCACTGAATTGTCATTTTTCATGGGCTCAATCTTGCTCAAATTGGTGTGTTCATTCAGTTTCTTAGCCTTAAAAAAAACCCCGAGAAAATGTCATCCCTGTACAATTATGCAAATTAATATGCACAACAAGTTTTGAGCTCACACATCCACAGTCTCTAGCCAGTGCAAATTTTAAATTTTAAGTTTTTGTTGTTTCCCTTTCAGT
Organism: Elysia marginata; assembly: GCA_019649035.1. NCBI lineage: Eukaryota > Metazoa > Mollusca > Gastropoda > Plakobranchidae > Elysia > Elysia marginata. The sequence goes on along the minus strand of BMAT01011834.1, from coordinate 178,397 downwards.
TAGAAAAAGTGGAGATACGTCCGTTTACCTTTTGATGGCAGAGTACCCTAAGGTCCTTTAATAAAGTTCAAGATTCTTATGTATACATATTTGTGCAGGCATAGAGGGTGCAGTACTGTAGCAGAAACTGCGGGATAGGTTCAGGCAGTAGAGCCGGTAACACGAATCAGTCGCTGTGATTTAGGAGAGTACCCTGTAGGACATTGAAAAGCCCTTCCTGATACAAAGTGAGTAATGAACCTAAAAAGCAACAAAATCTGTGAAGACTTAATGCTTGAAATGTTACCTGGTACATTTTCATTTGAAGTTTTTGAGTGAGACGAACTGCAACAAGCATGAGATTCTGTTGCCTCTGCATTGGAGGTCGTGTTAAAAGTTTATGTGAATCAAAACATAAGCTAATACTATAGTATCTATAAAACAGACTATAAAACCAACTTTGACAAGACTGGGTTCATGATAGGAAATTGATGTGCCATAAACATTGTGGTGTGAGACAGTGAGTGTGAAGCCGGAGGATCCACCAGTACTAATCTACTGTCTTGTCAGATACTGGATAAAGATTTCTATCATGTAAACTCAATATGGCCTTTCTTGCCCACTGAACTTGGAAGTGAATTTCTTCATAATATGAATTATTAGTAAATAAAAAAAGCAGTGTCTTCAAGGAAAACAATGTAAGTCTTTTTAGTTGTTTTATGAATTTTCAAAAGAGTGTGATTACTGTGAAGAAGGCTTGCCAGTTTATCTTTATTATTAGCCTAGTAAAATTACGGACCTCAATTTAGTGTTGAAATTATAAGAATATGCAGTCAGATCTTACATTGTCAGCAGACAAAAAAAACATTATCACTAGTATTATAATATTCACTAACTGTAGTATCAATATGGATACTGCACTTAGTAAAGGCATAACAATAGAAAATTCCGGGGAATGCACCGAGTAAAAGCATAATTGTAGAAAATTTTCAAATGACACAAAGAACAAGGAAACAAAAGGACAAACACAGACTGCTAATATTTGCACTGGTTTCATTCACATTCATTGAAAAACAATGTTACGCAAATCACAGTTGAAAACCAACTTTATTTTGCTATTTGGATTGTTGGTTGTTTTCCAGTAATTTAATGCTGAACTGGACGTTATCACATAACAAGTGTTATAGAAGACATCAGACATGATCTATAACTCGCAATGGGTGTTTTCCTACCAACAAAGTGGTTATAACACCCATAAGCCAGTAGAATGGGGACATCAGACATAATCTATAACTCGCAATGGGTGTTTTCCTACCAAAAAAAGTGGTTATAACACCCATAAGCCAGAAGAATGGACGGATTTAATACCCAGTATATTAAAATTGTAAACAAACCAACTCTTTAAAAAAAAACATACCAGTAATATGCTTATGAAATATAAAAGCCAGAATGTGCACAAGTTCGTATAATGCAACAACTGCCAAAATGAGAGGTCAAAAAATGTTTTGTAAGTTATTTTTTTCATAAGTTCAATACTACAAATATTTTTTTTTCATTTAGCTTATTCCAATGTAAAGGGTGTCCTAGAAAACTGGAAATTTGAAATGGGATACACAACTCTTTTTTCCAAAGCTATCAGACTCAACCTCAGATTTTGAAGGTGTTTATAAATTATGATGAGCACTTCTACTGTGTATGCTTCTTCCATTATTTGATAATAAACAAACAAAAAAAACCAAAAAACAAGTCACTCCCATATAGAGGGCCAGAGTGAAGGTTTTTTACACGGACCTGGTAATCAGTACTCTAGCCTGGACAACTCAACTTCACTGTAAAGGCCATAGATAGAGAGTGGACAGGTAAGCAAACAGACTGATACAGACAGATAAAACAGGATTTTGTGCCGCAACAATCTTCACTCAGACAGGGTTAGGTGCTCTGCTGGTGAAAAGGGATTTTATAGTTTGCTAAATATCCATAACTGGGTGAAAAAAAATGAGTGATTGTATCACATATAGATATGAGTTTGGTATTCTTTAAAAAATATATATAGAGAGAAAGCTCTTGTTTCATAGGGCAAATTCCTGAAGGGAACTAACCTGATTTAGTAAAACTAAGATGCAATACAACTGGCACTATAGGCCTATCTATGCCATCTAAGATACTACGAAAACTTTTTTCAAATGAGAATCAGAAAAGAAATAAATAATAAAGAGATCTTAGTTCTTGCTTGCTTTCATGTATTCAATGGTGTTTCCTTAACGCTAGAGGTGCCATTGGCCGAGTAGAATCAGGAATTTCATTTTGTACCTACATTTATTAAGGAAATTATGACACAAAAAAATAATGTGTGACGCTTAGAGAATTAATAAAAGGTTGGGCTAAGAGTTGTTAGAATATATTATAATCATTGTATAGCTGCTTGCAATGCATCAGTTAAAACCTCCATAGCTTCCATGATGATGGAGGGCAGGCGGATGAGGATGAAGGTATGTGTTATAAAATGAGATTTAACCAGATCATGAAAGTTGCGGGCAGTCAGGACTGAGAAAGTTGCGCGGCATCACCATCCCATCTTGCTTGTCTCTGTTAGGCAAAGTAGGAAAGAGAAAAAAGGACAATAAGCATTGGTGTAATCTACCTAATTATTCTGAATTGAGGCAAAAACGAATTTGCAGTTTTTAATAAAATCACCTTTTACACTTGGTGTACTGAAGGTTTCAGGAATTTAACTTCTGATGCATTGAAGAGCACAATTTTAATTTGATAAAAGAAAAATCAACTATGAACACAGTTTAGCTCTTTTTTTTTTAAATGTTGCTTCAACAACAACGTTGTATGTCTTTGCAGAACATGATGAATTCAAGCAGATTTAATTGTTTCAAGTCTGATAAAAATGCACTGTTTAAAATAGCATATCATTACATATTGAAAAACAAAATGCTCTATCCCACTGATTTGGGCAAGCTGATTTGGTGTTCTCTCAAAATCATTTAAAACCTTAAAGTCCATTTTTTTTTTAACTTTTACAAGGATGGAAACAATTGAATGCTAATTTCTAAATGTGATAACTTTTCACAAAATAATTTCTTTTCATCACTTTTAATAGCCATTAAAGAGCTTTTGAAAATTAAAACTTAAATGTTGAGCTGATTCAAAGACTTTTCTACACATAAATCTTGTCAGATAAGGCAACAAGTGGTGTCTTAGGCGGTAGCATCTTTTATTATCCTCGGAGACAGCCATTTTGAGTCATTTATTGGCTTAAACTTAATCTCTCACTTGCTCTACCTTGCAAATTTTCTGAGTCCTTAAAATTTCATGTTTTCAAGATTCATGAACCGCCAAAGATACTGTAGGGGTTTCACAAGATAACCTAAGAGTTTCCTTACAACAGGAATATAGTATATAGTATTTGCAAAAACTACAACTCTAATGGTGACTTACACATCATACTGCAGGTGGTTGAGGACATCTGTGATTTGCTGGTTGGAGATCTCACCATCCACTTCTGCCAGGAAGCGATACAGATCTTGGAACAACTTGAAAGATATGCGGGCTGGCCCACCCTCAGGGTCATCCGTAAGAATTTCACAAATAATTGACATAGCGTCAGTGATATTCTGGGTAAAGACAGAATAATTGACTGAGTTCAACACTATGATAACTGTGAAGAAATAAACGAAAAAAATTCCACACTCTGTGGTTTTTACATAGGCCTTATTGAAACTTTGAGTTTCAGAGGCAAAGTATAAAAATCAAACAAACAGGATTACTGACCAATACAGCCTTTATAGTGTATTGTGAGTAAAGATTATAAGACTGGTAAGAGGTCTGGTGAATTCTCAGTGACAAGTGGCTTTTCATTAGGCTTTCCAAATAGCAAGTTGCTGTAAAGTTTGACCGTAGTTTCTATGCCTTGTGTAATTTACAAAAAGACTTAAGTAGGCTTTCCAAATAGCAAGTTGCTGTAAAGCTTAACCCTTTCTATGCCTTGTGTAATTTACAAAAAGACTTAAGTAGGCTTAAGGAATTTAGGGTATTTTTAACATTAATTTTTCCTGCTTAGCTAGGCGATAGGAAAACATAGTAAATTATGTATTTCTAAAAAGAAAATTTGGAAGAGGATCGTAAAAAGGTGTGTTTTTATAATACGACAGCTTTGTGAAATTTTTAGACCATCATTTGTCAAAGAATTTTGTGAACTTGAGTGACTAAATCTAAACCTAGCACTGGCTAGAGGCGTTGATTGATTTCAATACACTCATTTGAAATATTTTCATTATCATCAAAATCATCAGTTTCTTAGAATCAGGGGCTAAAACAGCATCAAAACCTTTGTCACTTTTATTTTCATAGCCTCAAAAGTCTAAAAAATAAACATATATTTTTGGCCACCCGGCATTGATTTATTTTCATTTTTCATTTTAAGCTCAGTTCCAGCAGTTTAGTATAAAAAATAAGTAAATAAAAATAGCCAAATCGTCAAAATTAAAAGGATGCCACTCAACTTTTCTGCAAATAACTGAAAATCCTGGCGCTGCATTCTTGCTTAAATAATCATACACAATGTGCTATTAAGGTACAATGAATATTCAATTTTCTGGGATCAACCTTGTTAAAATTTGTGTGCTCCTTTAGTGTCTGAGGCTTAAAGTGGTTAAAAAACGGAAAATAACTGAAAAATATAAAATGGCATCCCTGGTATTCAAAAAAGAAAGTTTACCGCCAAGGAGATGCAATCTGTGAAATACTATTGGTCTATTGAAATAAGCTGATTCAATTGACGTTTTCAAGGTAGGGCACTGGTCAGTTTGGCCAGGGATCAACCATAAGGCAGAATTTGGGTTAAAGAAATATATTACTTAACATGCTTATGCACCCACTTTGTCAGTTTGATCCTATTAGTTTTAAATTGACGAACTTGTTTGTTTTTAAAAGAGAATATGTTTGATTTTTTAAAATCTTACAGACTTGCTCATATTTTTATTGGAGTCATATTTGTCTAGAAGGCTGGTTAAATTTAATGAACTTTATGTACACTTTGAACATGCCATTTTTTTAGAATACAATTTACAATCGCATTGCAATTTAGTATACACAACTAAAAACTTTTCTTCATGAGACTGCTATATGTATTAAACAGGGATGTAAGAAGCTCACACATAAAAAGTAAGAAAACTTTAAGACCCTAAGAAGTGCATGGCATGGCACTGATAACCAACATTTTCCTTTTACAATAATTGATACATCAACCAGAAAAAAATTAAACACAATTCAGCGTAGGCCTAGTATACTGCTAAACAACTGAAAAAAAAGTGTAAGATTTTCTTAAAATCTAAAAAATGAAGGTTTTCTATAACATAAGTCAATTGTCCACTATTTTCAGGGGGTCTTTTAACCCTGAAGAAAACTGCTAAGAATAGTTTTTTTTAAAATATCAGAAAACTTGAATCCTTGATTGAAATATATTATTGATAGCAACCTCCTCTATTCTTAAGAGACACTTTAAGCATGATCCAATGAAAACAAGTGAGCAATTTGGAGTGACAGAGTTTGTCTAATCTGAAATCACAGCAAACCTACAATCAACATTTTGACTCTTACATTGCCAAGTGTAGATGCTGCCAGGGCAAAAAACTTTTGCCAATCAAACTTGGCACCAAAATTTCCGACCCTCATGATGTCGTCAAACTGTTCCTTTGGCAAAGCCAGGTCCATCCACTTGGACTCTACAGACTTGGCGCTAACGGAAAGTTTTGGACCCAGCTGAAATAAAGTTGTATGAAAAACCTTTGAGAGACTCAGACAACAAAGCGTCCAGTATCAAACTATGCAATTATATAACAATGCCACTGCCTGGCTAGTTTTCTATAAAACTTTTAATAGATTTGAAGAAGAATGAAAATTTCGTTTCTGTCTCACATACACAACAGTCCATTAACAATGCTAAAAACCACAACTTACACTGTACTGTAAAATAAAAGGGAAAAGGTTAAGACACACTTACTGTAGTAACAAAACATAGTTCATTTTTTTTGTTAAAGTGCAAAATTAAGACATTGATCTCTAGAATCTCAACCTAAAAATTTTTCTTCATATGCAGAGAAATCAGTGTCACTTTTTAAATTCTAGGCCCTTCAAACCCAAGGTAAATAACCAGAATTTGTCTGATCTGTCATTGATTTTCTTTTAAAACAAGATATTCTTGGAAAATAACATATCAAAGTATGACTGTATGTGCCCTCCTGAATGCTTCCTTGGACAAATTTCCAAACAAAAGTGTTAAAAACCAAGATGACACCATTTCTCGGGCCGAAACACTCGTTTAGGTCAAACCAAACATTTTTGTTCATATCCTAATTTATAACAAGGTTTCTAATTTCCTACAGTAAAAATCAAAGTTTGATAATATGAAATTCTGATAATTCAAAGTTTTCTTTTTTTCTAAGAGGTGCTAATAACAAGAACGAGGAAAAAAAATGTGAGTAAAATAAACCTTATCCCTCGTCAGTTGTGTATAATTTGAATTCTTTTATATTGAAATTTTTTACTATTCCCAAGAGATTTGAACTATGAGGTCTCCACTGTTGTGCAGAGAGAGACTTGATTTTTTTTAAAGGTTTGTACATTGTCCATAGCCTACTCACTTTAATTGATTTGATCATTGGCCTCAACTGACCTGTTTATTGAGGACTCTGAGCAGACCTGGAGTTAAGCCACTGTCGATTTTCTGTGTAGCTACTGGCATCTCCAGGCGCTCCTTGACTGGAGGAATTTCTCCCTTGCTCATAGCACGGAAATATCTGCAAGTGCAAGAAACAATAAGAGGGTTATTTCGGAGGAAGCAAAACGTAAAGAAATATGTATGCTTCTTCTATAAAAAATAACAATTGCACACAGCTATCACTTACAATATGGCTCTTCATCGGTTTAATTCAGCAAAGGATGCATTTAGGAAGTCTTTCCTAAATCAATATGGTAAAATAAGTCTTAGGACTTCTTTAAAATCTAGAGGAGTTTATTTTTCTTAGACTAGATGAGACAAATTTAGTCAACAAAAAACACTTACGCAGCTGACCATGCAAGAACATCTTTTGGCTGAGTTCTTATGGCTGCCTTTGTGAATTGTTTCAAAATGTCTGGTAACTCTGGTGGAATGTTGATCTGCTGTGAGCAGTAATAGGGCTCGTCCATCTTTGCTGCCGAAGTGGGCATGGTGCTAGTAGACTTGAAACTGCACGATAAATAAAAATGAGAAAAAAAATATTGACGTAAAAGTTTTAATATGCAAGAAAAGAATAAGGAGACTCGAGTCACTGTCTGCATATGAAAGCTTCAGTTTTCATAAATAATACTTGTGAAGATGAAAACTGAACCATCACATTTTCAAATCCATGTTAAAATTACAGATTTGGCCAAGCTTTTTTTTATCTTCCAATTTCCTAGTTCAAGCACTACTACTTGTACACATTTGACACTTGCAAAAATATCTGAATCATTCTTAAACACTTCCTAAGATCCTTGGACATGATTGAAGAAAAGATCATCTTTCATGAATGTCTGTAAAGTTTTATATAGAAAAAAGCTCTTTTTTTGTTGGACAACTGCAGTTACTGCTGATGTTGGTTTTAACCTCAAGTTTATTTCTAGAGACAGAGTCAAGATATTGAGCTTTATCATTTTTAACACTTGGTGTCCTTTTCACAGCATGTAGTATTAGTATATAACTGAATTTATATTTTTCTCATCATGATTCTAAGAGTCAAGGGTGAATTGTTTCTTTTTTTTAAGCTTGGCCTTTGAAGGACATTATTTTGGTGCTGGTTCCATTTGGTAGTCTCGACTGGCTGAATTCAAAGAGTTTTAGAAGATATCTAATTCCAGTAATTATTGTGGCCATTTCATCTTTTGGCCTGTCAAAAAGTTTCAAAAAGTACAAGTTGGTAGACTTCATAAATTAAGTAAAGATCAAGGTCCCGCTTCCATAGACCTAGAACCCGATGTATAAACCATTGCAGTTCCATCATACTTTACTAGGTCAATAGCAATATATCTGTATTGACTACTTTAACCTGTGTACTTTTATAGTCAAGAAGACATTTTTGTTTAATCCCTTTTTTCAATTTGCAAAATACGTTTGGGCCCAATTCTTATTAAAACAAACCCTTGAAAACAAACCATATTATTTGTAAGCTTGACTGTAATCAATTATCATCATAATGATAATGAAAGGTTTTTGTCTGGAATCTAATCATTTTCCTAATTCTACAAGTGTCAAATATTTTGAGTTGGACTATCAAGTATAACTATAAGCTCTAAAACAACAGGGGTGGGAACAAACGAAAAAGCGCCTATTCCTCTGCACCTGGCAAAGCCTCAAGGGCACTCTTTAACAACTGCGTTTCCTAGAGACTTTGCCAGGTCAAAAGAAATATTTCAATATTGATCTCTTCATTTATTCAGAGGCAGGGTTTGAC
>BMAT01011834.1:61719-75400 GCA_019649035.1 Elysia marginata | reverse complement strand
GGGGGGGGAGTAATGTAGGTGTGGGACTGACAACGAATTGAAGAGTCCTGTCCTGTCAGAAGTCAGATCCTCTGGGGTCTTTATAGGCAGAGTCAAGAATAGGTGTTACTTTCCAGTGTGTATGCTGGCTTGAGATGATCAGACAAGTGCTTTTTGACATTTGTCTTTTAATGTTGGGTTTCATATGGCTCTGTTCTCGTTTTTACCAAGATAAATTGTATCCACAATATTATGTGGACCCCTTCATTTAGTTTGAAACCAGTGTCAATCACTGAAATGAGTCAGATGTCACAATTTTCACATTCCATCACTGCATCTGGAACAAAGTAAAGCACTAGGTTTAGAACTTACTAGCTCATCAGAATTGCTATATTTTAGTCCTACAATATTATCTAGATAGTTTGATGATGCACCAGGGGTGGAGCATACAATGTATGTGCCAAGGCCCTAGTAGACTATCAGCCCCACCCTCCGCATTTCCCCACCACTACCAAGAGTTTTTCTCCGACAAGCAAGCTTAAAGTGCAAAGTCTTTCATATAAGTTTTTTTATTAATCGTTTGTTACATTCTTAGTTGTCAAAAAATTTTTAATTAAAGTTTTGAAAGATTACATTTGCCCAAGAAACAAATCAGATTTTCAATATTATAACCAAGTTGAGTGGATGGTAACTTAATAGCTAATTGGCAATCAACCTTCATCAGTATACAAGACTGCATCTACCACACCCCAAAGTTGACCTGCATAGCCATCCTATCTATTGAGCACTATTGATACATAAATATGGAAAAGGAAGTGGGGTTACTTCAGCAACCTATACAATGACTGCAAAGGCATCGCATCCTTAAGTTTAAATATGTACAGATACATGACTTTCTGAGTCTTGACCATCAGAACACAGTGTGCATAGACAGAGACCACACTGTTTGTGGTAGCGGGGTCTCTCCTATCCTTACTGTAACTTGTGTTAGCATACTAGAGTGCACCCCTATACTAACCACAAGCATCAATTACATAGGATCCTTGATCTCAGTTACATGAAGCACCATGCACAAAGAAAGCCTTTTTGCACTTTTTTACCACACATTAACACATTGATAACCCTCATAAAAAATTTAAAGGCAACAGCAAGATAATTGTATGTTGCCCACTTCATCACATCTTACATAATTTTAAGGAATTTTACATGCCTATTTTTTTATTATTAAAATTACAGTATAACTGGATATGCAAAGTTCACTAGACCTAGCGTCATTAAACTTAAGCAGAATGCAGTTCGGGTTAGCTCTATGATCTAACTACAGGATAAATAATCTAGACTTGAGCTAGATTTAGATCTATCGAGACCAGACAGCCTTGTTAGCATGAACAAGCAGGCAGCGTTTTTGTGGTACAAAAATTTTGCGGTTGTTGTTTTGAGTATCACACTATCGTTTGACTTACTAAATAGCGTTAGATTTCAGTGATCTATTATTTATAGTTAACTACAATAGATCACTGTCAAATTGTTATGAAACTTAGCAGACAATCAGACAAAATGCTGATCTTCCACGTGGTTTTGTTTACATTGTGTGGTTCATACAAGCCGAGATATGAACAAGTAAAGTTAAACTCTTTTGTTTTGTTTCCTATGGTCCATTCACTCCTAGATCTAAGATACTTTATAAACATCGGCATTTTATACATATAAGAAAAATGCTGAACAGTGAAACGCAATCGGCAAAATCTCAACTCTGGGTCTAGGAAATCAGCGCCCCGGAGTGGTGTCCCTCCACTCGAGCAGGTAGGTGAAGGACACCGGTTATGAGATCGAGGCGTGCTGAAGTGATGCCATTCTTTCATTGGTCACATTAGACAATGTTGACATGAACTCTCGCGAGTTCAGGGGTCAAGTTAGTCCGATTTTATACTCAGGTACGGGCACAGACTGGGTACGGGTAAGCCTAATGAACTGTAGTAAACGCCACCCTTCATCACTAGGCTATATGCCTCTCTGATTAACCCCGGCCGCCGCCGTGTAGCTGTGGTCGGCACAGACAAATTTTTGGCCACGAGTTACAAAAATTTAACGGCAGATCAGACCAAGCATCCACTGTAAATCTCACTAACCACTGATTTTCCGTGGATCCACGGACAAGTGGCAGCCCTGAAATATATGAGTGAGTTTTAGTCCCAGTTTTGTAAAGAGGGATAGTGAGATGTTTTCTCTGCATTTACCATGATTAAGTTGGTGTAGTTAAAAGTGACATCTTGGATATAATAAAATGTAATATGCTTAAAACGACATGCTTTTGGAGACCAATAGAAATAAGAATGTCGATAAATAATACAAAAACAAAGAGGAAAAAATATGGGGAGGTAAACAATGTCAATACCATTAATTATAGTTAATTGCTTCCTTTCTTTTGTTTTTCACAGGAAATGACTTTGAGAGACATTTTTCGCTGTCTTCTTGGTTCATTTTTTTAAATTTCCAGTAAATGAAATTGTTTTTTTGTGTACTTATTGTATAATTTGTTATCAACTCAGTAGTCAGAGTGTCAACATAACAAAAAAGGTCGGGGGAAAAGTCATAATAAGAGCAATTGCTTATTTGGTTATTTCGATTATCTATAGAGGAAAATATTCTGTCATATAAAAACACATCAGTATGTCAAAATGTCAATAAGCTGGCTGGAGATTTAAGTGGAATGACTGTGGACACAATGTCCATCTCTAACTAGAAACAAGCTGACGAGGCTTCTTTTGTTTGAGAATTAACGATCACCTACGAGAAGGGGAGAACATACATTGATTTACTTAGTGTTCGTGTAATGTGCAGGCTGGGGGTGGTCCGGTGGATGGTCTACAAGTTTGCAGCCATCTTTAATAGATAACTTTCCATATATAAGAATTGTGATAATAACAGAGTCGACTGCAAGTGAAACTCACATAAACTGCAACATAGATGCGCTAGGCATTGGCATATCTGCCAGAAATCACAGGTGTGGGTTTTTTCTTTTAGTTGTATGCGCATGTGACGTGAGTGTAGAAAAAGCACTCATTCTGGGGCCCAGTAGGCCTAGCCCCAAACTGGCCTTATCTTGGGAAATTCTTCAAATCTGGGTACAGATTTACATGGAATCTTGCAAGCCATAGAAAACGGTGATTTTTTCTCTGACCCTATGAATCAGTGCTTTTCACAGAAAACCATCACTTATTCGAAATAATGACTTGTAAATTATAATGAAGCGATTATGCAATGAAGAGAACATACTTCTATTCACATGACCAGTTTCAATTTCTGCCTTCTCTAAATTTGTGAATTTCAGGTTGTTTTTTTTTTGTTTTTTAGAAAAAGTTTTGTTTACTAATTATGTCTAAAACAGATGATAAATGCCCCCTGTTTTAGATTTGATTGGACTTTGAATTAATTGCTCCTTCTTGTGTAATTACATTATTGGGATTTAGACTATGTCATGGTTAAATTTTGGAGGTTTTTTTAATGTACATTTAGGGGGGAGGGGAGGGGGGATTGAGGTAATTTTTTCTTTGGCCACATAAAGATTCTAGATTGACTTTGATGAATGCTTCCACCAATGTCACAGCATATAATAAAGATAACTGTGTGTTGGACAGCCCGAAAGCATGGGTCTGCTGGTCCTTATGGCAGAAGCTGCCATAATTATGTAAAATATTAGATAACCATACCAAAAAGGTTTAATAAAGATCCCTTTTACTTAGTCTTGTTGTGATTACACTCTTTATGTCTGGCTCTGGAATTATGTTAAAATTACTGCTTATGGTGGACTGTGGTAATGCTAATTATGCTTAGCAATAGCCAGCACAATAACCTTTAATAGCAAAAACAAAATTTAGACTACATTAAGAGTAGCATTCCCATTTTTAAAATGCTATACTGGATGGCCCAAAATGGCTGATGAATTTAAACGACTCAATTTAAACAATTGTCCTGTGATGTGTCCTGAAAAAATTAGCTACACAGATGACAGGCTTTTGAAAAGAATAAGAGACTTTCTGGCCCTAACACTTTTCACAAAGTTTAATACAACAGCATGTGTACAAAACAAAACTGTACGCTGGTGTTGAAAACATCTTTGCCCAGTCAGGCCTAAAACCCATGACACAACAGACAGGCCGAATAGACCCCTAATTTGTCACCACACTGTATACAGACAATCAGAAGCTGCAGTTGCTATTCTCAAGTTTGAATAGACAGGATATAATCCCCAAGTTCATACAAAATAACATTTAAGTGCAACACCTTAACAATGCAGCTGAAGACACCTTAAAAATGCAGCCGAAGACACCTTCAAAATGCAGCCGAAAACATCAAACCAATAGCAGCCTTAATGTATTTTGCACTGAAGACCAACACCAAAAAGCATTCAATTAAGACTTGACTAGCACTAGCAGGCTATATTTCAGAGAAAAGATCTATTTGTAAGCTGACATTACCTATTCTTCTTGCCTGCCAACAATCATAATTATAATTTTGTTATGACCGAGTGTTGATCCTACGCCATGACAGAAGACACAAATGTGAGGTACATTCGTGACAGCGCTTAGCCTTCTCAAATTGACACAGCAATCCAATATGGTATACATGAAGTGTTCATAAATTCTCATCTTCAAAAACATTGCATATGTTACGCAGTTGCAATGAAAAGAAAGGCGTATTTCTGCATTTGCTACACTGCCATTAAAAAATGACTGAAATGCCACTTTTAATTGAAAAAGAAAATTTTTATACTGTATATTTGACAACAGGAAGAGTTTTTTTTTCTCACTTTGCCTCTCTGCACCAAGAAGAGCACTGTATTTATTATGCAATTATGATTATAGTCTAGGATACATTTCCCTTTGACCATTCGATATCATAAATGGGAGAGAAAGAAAAGGAGGAAGGCAAAAGATACTGGCATTGAGGCGTATTAATATTTCGAGACTAAAAAGATTCACTTTGAACAGGTCTTAAAAAACATTTGGACCTCTAAATTCAGCACACAAAAAAATCAACCAGATTTCAAGTCTTAATTATTGTCCTGATTTCGTCTTTAATAAAAACAATAGAACTTGTTGACACAAGTTAACTATATAAGCTGATAACTCACAAGACTGTCTCTGTAGTCTCTTTGACTCAGTTTAGTCCAAAATTCTTAAAAACTGTTATTATTTACAGACTTTATCCTACTCTACTACCAGATGGAACTAAACTAGAAAGATCTTTTGCCTGCGGAATGAGGTGCTGCTGGTGCACCAAATACAAGGCAGAGGAAAGAGAGAAAGAAAGTGAGAGAGATAAAGAGAGAGAGAGAGAGAGAGAGAGAGAGAGAGAGAGAGAGATAATAGTGTACTTTGTACTATAATATCAATAATGTTTGAAACTGCCCGCTTGACTGGGCATTGCTTATTTTCAATACATGTTCTAGATAATGCAACCTTGTAGCGACTGAATAAACTTGAATTCCCGAATTCCTGAACAGAAGCCATCAAGGAAGCCCTAAACATGGTCAATAACAAAATCTCCAAAACATCAAAAGTGGTAATACCCAGCGACTCTAGATTGGTCCTGCAAACTTCAGAAAACACCAAAGACACTGAGCTAGATACCGTAAGATAAAAACTGCTAGACTTGATGGCCAGGGTAGGGGAACTCACCCTTCAGTGGATACCAGGACTCATAACCAGCAGACAGCCTTGCCAAACTTGGCTCAGGATTGAAGCAAGAAGAAACAACCACATATCAAGAAGCAAAGACAATGATCAAGATGGCCCCAGGAGAAAGGTGGAGAAAGAGCCATGAAGATTTTGACAAAAAAGATGACTTCTATAAACTCCGCAGAAAGGAACAACAATCCCTCTTTAGATTAAGAACTGGTCATAACAGACTGGCAAAACTTGTTTTCAAAACTTTTAGAATAGGCGAATAAGAAATGTGCATGTGCGGACAGTCTGCAGAGACAACTGAACATATTCTCCATGAATGCTTGCTGTATAAAGAAAACAGAAAAAATTTGGAAACCGACTGCAGAGCTTAGCACAGAACTATTTGGCACTCTCATAGAACTAGAAAAAACAATTAATTTCCTGGAACTGACGGGTATACATCCTTAAAAAACTAAACATTTGGAGCACGCAAAGAAGAAGAAGACAGACTTTATAAACAACATACTGACCATATAAAATATTCGGATTGTTCTGTTTGTTTCAAGAAAGCCATATATGGTTATGGGATCTATGATTAAGGGTGGCAAAATGTTTTTAAAGAGTACCTAAACTTAAAATTGATTGCCTATTTGTATCCGCTGGCTGACTGGCAGCCACACAGCAGGAAGAATAGCTTAGAAAAACCTCCTCAACAACTAATTGGCTGATGAATTCTGAAATCTTTTTGGGAACAATGTATTGACAAAATAACACTTTTTTCCTAAAAACAAAGTTCAGAAATGAATGTCATCATTGTGTGTTGGGGGGGGAAAAGCTTTTTTCTCTCAGAATAGTGCCTAAGTGCCTCTCCACAGAAAAAATAGTTGAATGAAAACTTAGTAAATGTAAAATATTCCACCAATAGAAGGTAGCTGGAGCAATCTTAATAAAATTAGGTTTAGAAGTCACATAACTTGCTCAATTATACTTCTAAGAGGGAAAAAAAACAATATTTAAAATTTCTATTTAAGCTAAATAAGAACAAAAGAACAACTGTTAATTCTATGTATGTATGGCAAACTTTATCAAGGGCTGATAATGTAACATTTATATTTTTTGAGCTATCAGCAATATTGATTTAAAACGTATGTACAGGAAAATACAAGAGGGTAATTTAGATTATGCTTCTTATGAAGACATAATAATTTATTAAATATATAATAGTCTTATAAATCAATTTTCACTATCAGGCACCAAAATCATATGAGAGAAAAATCTAGTGAAATACTTTAATATTAACAAGGCAGCTGAAGGGGTGGGGGTGATTAAAAACGTTCTAACATGTCTTTAGAAAACAATTATGTATGATGTTCTTTTGAGGGAACTGTTAATTTTTCTTCCAAATGTTCACTATTATGAAATTCAATGTTTTATGCTTATCTTAAGAATTAAAATTTCACGATCAGTATCCAGAATTGTAAGATCAATACAAACTATACTGTCTTTCAGCATGGACGCAGAAATTTTAAACTTTTTAATTTTTTTTTATTACGACAAATCAAAGATTATTTTTTCTTGCAATTTTTGACCCTTTCAGTGTTTACTTGATGTTTTAATATATCACTGACGTGTACAGAGAAATTTAAAGTTTCCTTTTTTTCTCATTCGCCACTTTAAGTTTTGAAAATAAGTTTTATTATAAGCACCTGGTAAAATCTGCCATATGTTGCTGTGTGAATTTAATTCTTATACTTTTGTTTCTCTTCAGAATGCTTTAACCATTTTAAGCTTAAAAGGGAAAAGTCAATAGAACAGTTGACATACTTACTTCTCTGGCTACAGCAGACCCACTATGTCACAAACCATGGCCGACAAATAAAACGCCACCAAACTACAGGACGGGAAGACAAAACTGCTCAGCTTTTTCACCATCATCAGGTTGCTTGAGAATCTCAGCTTGACGCGACAAACGATTCAAAATAGGAAACTATCTTTTTCCTGTAGTTTACGAAACGCATCGGTTCCACTTGTTGTGTCCAGAAAGGTGCATTATAAAAATACTGACCATGTGACGGTGCTTTTTATTCTGTTTTGCTTGTTTCCATAGCAAATATTCAGCAAGCAAGAAGCTGTGATCATTTTAGAATCAACTTTAGTTTCCTCTGAGAGATTTAGTTGATTACTGATACAGTCCACGATAAGCAGTAATATCAGAGTAGCCCCAGAGAACATTTTGGGTCTTAATACTCTTATTGCCATAAGCTTGGAAATATTTCCTGTACGCAAGAGCCAATTTTCTGCTGTTCCTAATGGTAATGTGGAATTCTAAACAAACCTTATTTGGAATGACTAGTGATGCCCAAACAACTGAGCTACCTCCCCAGTCACTACTAGTCCTACGGTTTATTGCTATATAGTATTGTTTGTACAAGTCGGAAATTTCTTCGGTGAGAAAACACCATTTAAATGTTTGGTTGTTTTTTGTATATTATTTTCTCTATACTTATAATCAACAAAACTATTTACATTTTCCCACAAATGATGATTTTATGGGGTTTTTTTTACAATTGGAAGCTGAAAAATGTCTAGTTGTCTACCTCACAATAGCAACAACTTTGAAAGTGAAAATTGCAATAATCAATAGAGGACACATATTGATAGATATTATTCATTACAAAAGTCTGCATACAGTAACATTTGCTACTTAAATTTTAGTTGTCCGGAATTTTTGTTTACCCTTTATTCTATAGCTTTATATTTTTTGTTTCCTTTTTGCTATTTTTAAGAGGGGGGGGGGGTATTATTTCAATTTGATCAATATTGGTTGGTATTGTGTTTTGTTGCAAAAAAGTTTTAATTATACGTATCTTGGGACTAAATGAAGCAATTTTATAAATCATTAAATGGTTTATTACAAACAATTAATAGAATGAGGTTAAATTGCAATCGGAGCCTCCATGCCCATTTCTAGTATCTACTAGATAAGAGAAGCTAAAGCCTGCTTCTTTGTTTCACTTGCAGTCGTCTGACTTAGATATTTGTGTTGCTAAAACTAGAATGTATTGAAACTGTGTTCTAAATAATTTTTAAGTTTCAAGCAATTGCCTACATAATGATTATGATGGGGTTTTTATTTGTTGCTGTGGTTAAAAGATTATTTCTGCTTTGACACACAAAAATGCTAAAAATTTAACTTTAAAATAAACGTGCTGTAATTAAAAAACAGATTTAAACAAATACAAATTGAAGATTTACTTGTAGAGACACTTAAAATGTCTACAGCAGGGCAAATCTTCAATTTGTTATAGTTTCAGATTCAAGCATCTAGCCAAGAACATCACCAGGACCTATATCAAACTACTTTTTTTTACTTTTCTTAAACAAATATAGCTAGTCATTCTTAAGGAATGCTTGCAACATTAGAGAAAGTAAAAATTTTAGGTTTTAAATAAAACTTCTTAAACCCCATTATTCTGAATCAAAACTGGCTTTCCATTACCTAATTGTTATAAGATCTAGATCTAACTGAATATCTCTCCTACCTAGATCAATTAAATCTATTTCTATCATCAAGATCTGTTTCTAACAGTTGCACCATCTAGATCTGTTACCCTACTTATTTGGAACATCAAGGTATTTTTTACATTCACAGTTGTACAACCTAGCTCTGCCATGAAACACATCTCTACCGTCTAGATCTATAACTCTATCATGCAGCTCTCTTCTGATCTACCTTTTAGCTGCAGAATGAATGTCATATCAAAAGCTTTGAGCACTAAAAATAGATTTGACACTACATAAGTATATTTAAAAATGTTAGTTCCATGTCACCACTTCAACCAAAATACCATGAGATCTAAAGGTTTCAGATGTAATCACCTTACCAGCATGGGGCTTGACAGCTGAAATGTTGACAATTCAACATTTCATGCCAATACAGGCAATCAATCCCAATGCTGGCTTTGATTTAAAGAGCACAATGGGCAAAGTTTCCAGATAGTAACCAGTGTGTTTAAACTAAAAGAAATTCTTCCTCTATTTTCTCAAGACTTTGCTGTCGTAACTGAGAGCAATTTAAAGCACACCTAAATTAGATCTTGAACTCTATATATTTTGCAACCACAAATTAGCCCAAATCTAGACTTTCAGTTTGCCAGATTTTGATACTAGATCTCGATCCTTTTATACATGGCCTTTAAGAAGCGGAAGGTATCATGCTATATATTCACATCTAAAATGTACTAAATAGCTTAAACCAGCCATGAGCCAAAATATTCCCTGCTGTTTTGAAAGCTCCACCACGATTTAAATCTAGATCCATATAAACCTTTAACAGCTAAAATTGCAGTATTACAACAGCTTTGACACCTGCAAAAAGGTATCCATGTTTATAAATGCTCTCAAGTTGAGCTGTGTAGATCTATACACAATCATTTGAATCAAGATGATACCAGTATCTAGGTCTAGATCAACACAAGTTTAGAATCTTCCATCTCTTACAGAAAATCAAGACTTTAAATCGGTACATCTAGATCTCAGTAAGGTGGCCAGATATAGTCCTGTAGGTAGATCTCCAGTTGTGCATTTTTCCTTCATAGTATCCTGCAGCTATCTAGATCTAGTAGTAGAGATCTAGAATCTAGCTGGCATAGATCTAGATCAATATAGACCCCATGTTTTTTTTTTTTATATTCTAGATCTAGTTCCTGAATTTAATTGCCCTTTGATGAGTACCTTTTCTGTCATTGAATTCAAAGGCACTGGTTAAGTTTCGTTAATTTAGCCTTGAGGAAATCAAGGACGGCATGGTTCTACTTCTAATTAAAATATCTATTTATGTACAAACAAGTGACAGGAGCTCTAATTGTGGACCCTTTAAGCACTGTTTTGATTTTAACAGCCTAGTACTGTAAAAACAAGTCTTTTCAAGAGTTGAAAATAGTGGACAGTTAGGTTTATATTCCTAAATCTGTAGAGCAGTGCATGCAAACCGCACTAGAACAAAAAAGTCAATATTTGCAGTGATATTTAATCTGCTTAAGTATGTACAGTTGCAGACAAAATAAGAATTGGCTTTATCCTGGGATTGGCCCGCTGGTCTTGAAAATGGGTTTTCATTTCTTTCATTTTTTCAGTCTTGCCAGCGGGCCAATGCCAGGATTATCCCTAAGAATTTATTCCCTTGAAAAACATGGCTTTTTCAAGCCCTAACCATCCAACTTGATGGTTCTGATTTCTATTTTTAAAAATATCTCAGCAAGTTGTTAAATTGACAGGATTTCTGCACTGGGGTGCCATTATTAATTTCAATTAGAAATTTGCCTACTCTTCATAACCCTTAATGTTGTCAGTTATGTTAATAATAATTGATAATAATGCATCTGATTTATATCAGGACCCTTAATTTCTAAAAATGAGAATTTTTGTTAAGATGAAATTGAGGATTGGCTAGGGTGGCACCCTTGGTCCCTGAATAAATATCCTTGGGAAGCTTAGAGGAACTGATTAAAGAACCAGCAGTGGCACCCCTGTGTGAAAATCTAGCTAGATTAAGATTATAATTTATATAGGGAACGACAGAGAAAAAAAATCTGAGGACCCCACTCAAGTTTGTTAAGTCCTAGGTGAAGATTAGGACAGAGAAATCACAATGTGGCAACTTATTTTCGTTCCCCTGCACAATCTTCATTTGCTGATGCAATTGGGAGCGCTGTTGAAGAAATGGTCTAGAACCTACACTGTTGGGGTAAATATCTAAAAACATCAAAGTCCAGTTCAGCAATGTTAAATAAATTTGATAAGCCTGTTTACTTGCCAAGATGGATTGAAACAAATTACATTCAGATGAAAATAATCAAGACCATCCTAGTGTCTGGAAAGCTACACAACCTGTTCACCAAAACAATGTAGAGCTCTAGATCTTGCAACGATAAAGAAAAAGATTTAATTTCCCCACAGATCAAACAGCAATAAAACCCGGTTTAATTGTCTCCATCTGAATCTGTGACCCTGCTGTTAGCCTAGATCTCGACTAAAGTCTGTGAAGCATACATCTGGAAATCCGAAATGGTTCTTTCCCTGTTCATGTTTACAGCAGTCTCAGCAGTCCGGCACATTTCTGAAGCCTTCCTGGTTGTTACTTCTTTTTGACAAAGTAAAAACTTATACTAGAAAATGCTCTACTAATTTGCGTGATTGGTACAGGTTGATGTATAGTTCACAATGCTAATGTTATGTAATATCAAACATCAACCTGCATTAAATCTGCAATCAAACTGAGGCCTTAAATGCATCACTTCCCTGGCTCTCCTATCCAAAGCAACAAATAACAGCATCAGATTTTCATCAGGACAGTCAAATTTTTTAGCATCAAAGGTAACCTGTCCCGATTCTAGAAGTGTCAAATATTTTGAGTTGGACTATCGAGTATTAGGCCTAGAGCTAAAACAATAGGGGTGGGAACAAATGAAAAAGCGCCCAATCTTCTAGACCTAGTCAAATATCAATGTCTAGATTCTAAATCCGGCTTAATCCTGGTATTGGCCCGCTGGTGTTCAAAATGGGTACCATCCCCTTCATTTCGTCAGTCTTGCCAGCGTCCCAATGCCAGGATTATCCCCTAGATGGCTAAATCCTTATACAAATGTGCTTCATTTGACAGGCCAGAAGTTTATAACATTAAAAAAATCTGCAGCATTTCCGCAGTGGGGTGCCACTAGTTATTTAATTTGGAAATTGGGGATAATCCAGGCATTGGCCCACTGAGAGGACTGACAAAATGAAGAGGATGATAACCCATTTTTAACACCAGCGGGCCAATCCCAGGATTAAGCCGGAAATTGAACTCCTGATAACCTTTCATTTCATCAGTAAGATTTGTTATCATTAAAATGAAATGCATCTCACTGCACTTGAACCTTTAGTTCTAAAAACCTAGATCTAGATCTGGTCGAATTTATAGAAATTTAGATTTTAGGCTTAGATTCTAAGCTACAGTGGCACCCCTGTGTGGAAATCCTCTCAACAAATCTGCCTTTCCCATCTCTATTTCCTCTAGGCCAAAGGGATAAGACAACAAAACTTAACCAGTGCCGTTTTAAAGTGCTCTTTTTTATTCCTTCTAAGCTAATTTTGGATGAGCCTGATTCCTGAATCATGATCTAGACAGTAGATTTAGCCAGATATCTTGAATCTAGAGTAGATCTAGAGAGCGGTATCCAACACAAGATAGATGTGGTAGATCTAGATCTACGTTATAATAAGATCTAAAATCATCTTCATTTCATCTCACAGCGTACCATAGTTTCAATTATAAGCTTCACGAAAGACACTGTAGACTACAGTTAAGAATAATCACAGCAGCTTGTCTTGATATGCGAGAAGAAAAGTCAACTCTCAACAATGACACGCTTAGTTCAACTACTGCATAGCGGCCATGTTTGTCGAATATATGATACCCGGATGTTCCTAACATGAAGGTTGTGAAAACGAGACAGATTTGGTTCAGGAAAATCTCTCTTTTTTCTTTCTTTCTTTCGTTTTTAGGCTTATGTTCTTCTTACTAGATCTAGATCTAAACTTATCTCAGCTTACTTGAGTTTTAATTCTCTCTCTCTCTCTCTCTCTCTCTCTATCTCTCTCTCATGTTTAACGTTGAAAATCTGTTCACTTTCTTTATATGCCTCTTTCTTATTTTGTTCCTCATTCCAACTCGCTCGTCTCTCAATCTCTCTTTTTCTTTCCCCGATCTCTTTTCTCTATAATTATATTACTTTATTCATCTCTTTCTTATTTTTAAGTCTGCTTATTAATTATTCTGATCTACAATTACTTGATAGTGCGGAATCGTGCATCAAAAGTGGTCTAAAATCAGTTTTGTTTAAGCTGCAAAATATATTTTTTGTCACTTAAAGGGGTGCGCAACGCGCAAGAAGGAAGGCGGAAGAGATTTGTGATTCCAAAGTTGGTTATTATTAAAATTATTTCCCAACATAATAGAGACCTTAAGCACACGCACCGTGTCTCACTACGCG
>BMAT01011834.1:38506-50373 GCA_019649035.1 Elysia marginata | reverse complement strand
AAGATTTTTAGCTTTTATAGAGAACAGTATTTTATCCTTATCAAAGTAGGGTTCAGTTTGAAAATTATATCCATAAAGAACTAATTGTAAAAGTAATTATAAAGGAAAAACAATTGAAAATCTTTTGGTTGTGATGGTGGACAAAAATTTTCTCCTGCATCACAGCCGATAGACATTGAATGTGACCGTGTCTATATTTCTTCACCAATTCACTTCAAAATTTCTGACAAAGCAATATGATGCAATTTGAGAAAGCTATAACATCACATCATCATTTAATAGTAACTGTATGTTAGTTCCTATGATATTTCTGGAAATACTTTGTAAGTTTGTCCCCCATCGCAACCGGCAGATTACGTTTTGTCGGTCTTAAATTATTGCCCTGTTAACTGTTAAAATTATGCTTTACTGACCTTAAAATTTAAATTTGTAAAAAAATCTTTCTCTTCAAGACTTCGTGGCTGAACATCATTTTTTAAACACGGTTGATAGTTCATTCACAGCTTTGGTTATTGAATAATTGACAATTATATAATACTATTTTTATAAACGATTTTAATTTAATTGATGATTAGGTTGTTCAGAACAATTATGATGACATGATATAAGCTTTAGTTTTTATATTGGAGTTCTTGTGGCTTCCAGAAACTTTCCCTTATTTGATCGAAAAGCCACTTAAAAGTCTTTAAACACTTAAAAATTCTAAAAGTACCTGTAAGTTATACTATGGGAAAATATTGAAATATTGATGTGCAAATTCTCATCCTTCAAAAAGCCTGCTTTGGCAACCCTCAGTTTTAAAATGAACAAACCTTTAGTGCCATGATAATATAATAATACTTCAAATCCCATTTTTTTAAGAGTTAACATATGTTGACCTAAAAAGCTCACATATTTCTCTTCATTGCAGTACATCATGTAAGATGATACTTCCAGTTCAATTACAGCTTTGTTCATAAAAATTAAACAAATTATGACTTTTAAAAGCAAAAATAAGTTAATTCTATTAGACTTCATCTTTAGGTTTGTTCATAGCAATGATGACATAAGTAGGCTTTAGCTTAAAAAATCTGATACTTTCAATGAATCTGTCTCTTTTTTAAAAGATGCAATTTAAAACTGTATTGGATCATCAATGAGTGAAATAGTTTACTTTCTAAGTTATAAATCCTATTACATTAGTATTAATGAATGTTTGTCATCATGTTCTGAAGAAACCTTTTTACAGTGATCAACACTGAATTGCAGATGTCACAAAATTTAAATTGAAGTCGAAGGCTCAACAGCTTTCTTAATTTAAAGAAATATTATATACATTAGCATAACACATAAAATACATTTAGTTGACTACAACAGTACAAGGTATGCTAGAAAGTGCTCCTATAAAAAAATATTTTTATGCTGTCTGTCACACTAGTCAGTTAGTCAGGGCTGAACTACTAATAATATAAATCACTAAATAAATATTTGTTACTTACAAGATGGAGCCAACGACCTGGAATGGGAATATATTTAAATCAAACCTAGGGCGTCTGATATCACAGCCTCAGTTGATCAAGGACTTCCCAACATGGCATAATGTTACCTTTGTCGCATAATGGCAAAGAAATAAAATTAATTCCTAAATTATACAATTCCGTCCTGCTTTTAAAAGTCATAGTGCAAACTAAAAAGGTCGAAGTGCTTGTGAATAGCTTATTCAGTTTGAAAGATCAGTATTTCAAGTTAAAAGGATAGTTGACATTGGATTTCTTAGACAAATTAATACTAAATACTTAGTTAAATCCCTAAGTTTGAGTCGTCAGATTTTAACTTAAGTTAAGTGCACTCCATCCTACTCCTAGTATTCCAACTGAACAAGATTGATTAATTTTAAGGAAGGCTTTTGTTTGAATACTGTGGAAACCTCCCCAATCAAAGTTTTGAAATTCTCATAATTTTATTTTTAATTCAAAGTGTTCTTAGTGTAAGGTTTTTATTTCCTCTTTGGCTTTGTTAATGTTTGATCTCATAATTCAAAGTTAGTGAAGTTTAATTCGTAGTATATAAAGTCTGCCTTTTTTAGAAGGTTTTCCTTCTGTTTTCTCGAAGTTCCAACTTCTCTAAAGCATGACATCAGTGGTACACATCTGAAGATTCCTGTGCTAGTATATTTCTGTTAATTAATTAGTTATCTTTGAGACTTAATGTGAAAACCTTAAGAAAAGGGTCAAGTTTTTTTTTTCTGCCATTTACATTATAGGTACTGCTGTTATGAATTTTACCATGTTTCTTTGTGTCATTTACAGGTTTCATTTCCTGAAGAGCCAGCGCTGTCTACTGTGTACACTCTTGCTGACATTGAAGGAGAAGACCGTGCTGGTATGTGGCACCATTATGCTCTCGATAGGGAGAGGTTTGAGAGACGCATCAAAGAAGCTAGCCAAGTTCTTTCCCCTGTGCTGGAGGAGACCCACCGTGCTGCCATAGTCAAGAGAAATGCCGACTTGCTCAAACTGCATAGTGAAGAAACAGTCAGTGGTAAATAATCTCAAATATTATTTCCTAGTTGAGTATGAGTCTCTGACAAAGTGTAGAATTTTTTTTGTGATGCAAATAAAACGTCAGTGTTTAGTACAATTAAAAAATAGGGCCTACCGCAAAACTATTTACTGAATTCAGCACTTTTTAAGAATGCTGACCATGTTTGTACCAGGGTTAAATTTGAATATTTTCCTAAAATTTTAAGTTAGCTAATTTTTAATGCAAATCTGTTGTGATGGCAGACATAGTTTGATTTGTTGTGCTGCAGTAAAACCACAAGATGGTTAGACTCAGCATTGCTTTGTCCATGGGGGTAATCACTTTTACTGTTAACTCATACTGGTTGGAAGAATGCTTTCACTTCTAATCTTTCTATTTGTGCTATAAGAACGTTCACAGCCTTTGTCAAAGGGTTCTGAATGGAATAAACAGTGCACTAACCTATGGTATAATCTTTAAGCGTTCTTAAGGCATAAACAGAAAGGTAAATGGTGGTGGCAGCACTCTTCTGGTAAATGATAGTCAGCAATTAGACCAGCACATTTTTGTCCCAGCCTCACAAATATAGTCCAAATAAAATGAATACATGTAGAGGCTTTAAAACTGATACATGTAAGAGTTTTATAAAACTTCAACATTTCAGGAATAGTCATAACTGAACCTGTACATTTTTTTTGTCTTATGCAGTTTGTGTTTATATAGGGAAAATTTTTAACTTTTGTCTTGTGAAATTATAACTTTTATTAAGAAGCTCAATCCCCTATAAAATTTTTTGATTCGGTCAGTGTCAAATTGATGTTGTTTAATTTTAAAGATTGCTATATATATAGGAGAGTTTTTTTTCTTTGATGGGTTTGCTTGGAATGACTACTTTTTACATAAACTTTAACGGGATGTAAAAACGGCCATGTTGCGAACTGTTGATTTGCCACATTTTTCTCATACCTGTATACATATATGTTCTGGAAATCATGCCTAGGGAAAGAAAAAATAAGAACCACTTTGATGTAATCTTGTTTTAAAACACTGCTAAAACATTTTTTTTCATTGAGAACTGAAAGTCGATGGTTATCTCCTCAATCCACATCTCAGTAGAAGTGTATCATGTACCATATGAAACAAATTATCTTCTTGATTCTAGATTTAGTCATTTGAACAGTTTAAGTAACATATGCCGACATGAACTACTTATGTGGTTCACAAACCTCACTCTATTAGAAAAACAGTCCTCAAAGTTATTTGATCTTTTGTGACTTTCCTATTATTTTTCTCTGATGTACCAGTGCAGTCAAGTGTATGACCTTACTTTATCTTTTTTTCTGATTTTAAAATTAGACAACGTAGTAAGAAAGGCTCATGAATGGGAGTTTAGGTTCATAAACGTTAAAATGTGAGTTCTTGTTGAAGAAAAATTAAGAATAAAAAAATTATTAGACATCTTCACACTTTTTATTCATGAAAACTTTGATAAAGGTTTGGTTTGAGAGATTTCCATTGTATTTTTTGTATAGATTATCTTTGCTGTTAAAAGTTTTAAACGGCCACTCTCTTGAATTTTTATTCGAGTCCACATTTTCAAGTTTACAACCATCAAACCAGAGTAACCATGTAGCTTTTGAGTGCTGTAGAATTCAATTTGATGGAACATTTTAAACTGGTTTAACATAAAGCCTGTCTACTACATTTCATGATTTCACCTTTTTTTGGTTTCGATGATAAATTATCTTTTTTAAAAACACTCTTTTCCGATTACTTGTTTCAGAAACAACTTCTGTTCTTCGTTTAAACTATTAAAGATTATCTTTTGCTTTAAGTTTTAATGTACAGTTGAATCTGCCTACTGCTACCATTGAAGATCAATAATGATTGCAGTCAAGATGGACAGGTGGTCGCAATGGACTATGATGTTGTTGCAAAGCAACTAGGCTACGAATATGATGTTGTAGAATGGAGGTGTGGGGGGAAGGAGGGGCTTGTCAGTGGACCTTCTGAGGGTGCCTGGTCTATTGTTCTCATTTGTAGGTTTACATCTCAGGTGAACAGAACCAAGCATGGAGTAGGGCTGGGGGGTGTGTGCGTCATGTCGCAGTACTGGACCGGCAGCTTAAAAACTGCTTCTTCTCAGGTCAAGAGTGATTGCGTTGCAGAGGTTGTTTTTTAAGTTATAGTGAACAATATTTTTAAATTTAAAGCTGCCCGTGGTTGCTTTGGTAGATAGTCACCTTGCAGAATGCCAAAATAAAATATAGAAAAACCACAAGGAAAAAGGTTGCTAGTACATGTGGTCAGCTAGGTAGGTTCAACTGCAGAAACCACTTCTATTTTTGGTTTAAGGATTATGTTTTGCATTATGTTTTATGTAGTTCTTGCTCTTATATTTTTTCATATTTTGGTGTAAAAAGTGTTGAATTTAGTGCGTCATACTTATTTCTATGTGACTGCCATTTATTAAAACTGTTTGTGTTTTGGTCTACATAGAAAAGAAACCAAGCATAAACGGCATAAATTGGGTAAAGGAGTCAGATGTGGCCATTTTCACCTTCAAAGGTGTAGCTATTTTAAAGAAGACATTTTTTAAGCTCAGAGACGCATAAAATTCAAATTCCAGGTAGATATCAATGTTTTGTGAAAAGATATTAAAAGTTTTGTGGACTTTAAACATTGAGAAAAAGAAGAAAAATAGACGTTTCCATGGCGTTTTTTTTAAAGAACTTGGAATTCCAACTCATTCAACCTGAAGACAAGTCATAGGGACACGTGTAGGATCAGACTGGTTGGCAAACTCATCATAATGTCTTGTATCTGCCTCGCTGATAGTGAATTAGGCAGACTGTAGGAGTCTAATTGTAATTTATATTTCAAGACCTCAGCATGTAAAAAATTGGCATAAGTGCATAAGTTATGTTTATAGCAACCCAAGTCATTAAAATTGATAATAATAGCGTTTTGAACTTCGTTAATAACCCCCATTATGGTTACTGGAATCTTTGGAATGCTAAATTTCAGGTTTTTGGGTGATTTAAGGTTATTTTCTTTATTTATTGTTTATTGCGTAACATATATCTATGCCATTTTCTAACAGAAGATATAATGCTAGGCTCATTTTCAGGGGTTTTTTTTCTCAAAATTATTTAGCACCCCTGTCTTAAGATTATCATGAATTTTACTGTTGTATATATAATTGATATTGTGTTTATATTTTTTTTTGCATGCAGTATTAAACTGCAATTGCCAAAAGTGTAATCTTTATTAAATCAATTGCCTAATTTAGGTGCAAGTTTTCCAATTTTTGAATGTCATTTTTTTCTGGTCGAAGTTTCCTTTTTTTTGTATGTAACGTTTTCTGATTAATTCTTCTTCTCTTTTGTTCTTGCAATGTTGGCGCAACAGATTGGCAGTCGTTGCTTGAGCCCATTCTGATTTCATTCTTTTTTACTTTTTGCGATAGATTTGGGATTTCCGTTAATTTTTTAAACTTATGTCTAATTAAAAAAAAACAAACTGAAGCTGTAGTTTCCAAGTAAGTCTTAGGGTACTGAATATTTTATTCAAGGGACTATTTTGCTCCTAGAGGCCTATTAATTAGTTGCCCTTCCCTTTGTTACTCTGTAGTTCTATTAAAGAAAAAATATACTCTCATTAGGCTACTTGAAATAATTACATTTCTAATGGTAAAATTAAATAAAGCTAAGACTAAGTGTCTCGTGTGATGCACAGATTTTTTTTCATTTCTTGGTGATTTTACTTTCCTGTTAAATACATGTATGGACAAAGATTTTTATTTTAATGAATCTTCTGGCTTTGTGATTTAAATCAGACAGATTTGAACGTAACCAGTAACTTGACTTCTAGATGAAAAAAGTGGAGCTATGTGCAAGTCCTTATATATAACATTGTTTACATGGAAAAAAAAAAGAATTTTAAAGTAAACTGTAAAGGGACTTCTCTAGAACTTTGAGTCAAACAGAGTTGACTGGTAATGTGGTATTACAGGGACTGGTTTTCTCATTTCAAGGATACAGCGCAACAGCGTATTCAGCATCAGTTTTATCAGGGTGAAGGGAAGTTTGAATTTTGTTCAATCTTAACATTATACTGTTGGTAAAAGTGTAATTACTAATTGAATTATTCCATTGTTTTCATTTATTTTTTTAAACAAAAAAATGATTTCACTACAGCCATGTTCAGTGTTTTACCAGACAAAAAACATCACCTTTAGAATGATCTGAACGGAAGTTTAACCAATGTGTTTGTTGCATTTTGTTCTGAGACCCTTCCGTTCATATTGTAATTGTAAATTTTTATTCATGTCCATTCCTATTATGCATTAATTGAATTCAATGTTTTATTCTCTTCGAATGTGTGACAATTAATATATACATGTACTTCTAAAGTATGATCTAATTTATTAATGTATAATGATCAATAAATTTCTGGCACAGGACTTAGTACTTGAGCTTTTTTTTTTCATATTATTACTTTGTACTGTACTTGAACTTTAATTTGTTTAAGTTAAGTTAAATATTTTTATGTTTGTTTTTTTTCTTTTCTCAAAGAGCTAGAGCTAAGCCTACATGTACCTACAACGGGGACCTCCTCACTTGAAGTTATTACATGCAGATTAAAAGGTGTTATATATAATCACAAATAATAATGGTTATTTCAACTTTCAAGAACAGATTTAACCAATAAACTACAGTGGAATCTAAACCAATAAACTACAGTGGAATCCTGATAAAGTCAACACCCGAGGACAGAAAAAATGTGTTGACTTTAAGGGTTGTTTAGAAAATCTAATTTCAACGAATTAGAAATGAAACTGAAACAAATGGTTGGTCTTTTTTAGCCCTTTTTTGGTACAGTGGAATCCACTTAAAGTCAACACCTTTAAGGGAAACTTTTGTTTAGAGTCAACTTTGTTTTGCAGCCTGATTTTGTATTTCTTCATATCTTTGTAATGGTTAAAGTCAACACATATTTTCGGTCCCGAGGTGTTGACTTGATCAGGATTCCACTGTATTTTGTTGACTTTATCAGGATTCCACTGTATTTTGTTGGCTTTATCAGGATTCCACTGTATTTTGTTGACTTTGTCAGGATTCCACTGTATTTTGTTGACTTTATCAACGATACAGCTATCAGTATCAAAAATTAGAAAATCAGAGGAAAAACCAACTAGCGTTGCGAAAACTTGTAGCACTGTACAAGTATGTGTTCTATTCTCTTGGGTTGGAAATGAGGTTTCAAGGCCGATAAATACATGTAGTGCATAATTTTCTTATTTGGTTTGTGTTGGGTTAAAGAGACTTTGATTTCAACGAAGATTCTATTTCCCCCAAGTTGGTTGGATTTGAGGTTGGATCCGAGGTCCACTGCACCAGAATAATTTCAACTTAAGAGAGAACCAGGACTGGTGTTAAAGTTGAATTAAGTGCTTGTGTTGAACTGAAATTATGGCAGGGGAAAATATCATTAAATTTGATCAACAAAATTGGAGGGAAATTTTATTGTTATGTAAAGTCTACGACCCTAAATATCGCTACTTGACGTATCAAGAGATCATTTGTGAAAAAAAAAGCACTAAACTTAAAGAAATCAAAACTATTGGACCAATGACGTCGGCAGACGTCACTAACTCGTAAAGTTTAAATGTTTGACTTTGACTGCATGTATATAACTTAGAATACAAAGCAATTTTTTAAATAAAATCGTCATGCTATCAGATAAAATACTATTGCCTGACTCATAAACATGTAAATGCAATGTACGCAGAGCTACAGAAAAAGTTCATTGTATAGTAGATAAACGTCTAAAAATTTATGTAGACCTACATGTACTTCATGTATCACATCACATACATTGTAATTCCAGTTTAGCCACACCTAAAAAAAATGAAAACCAAAGCATCAAATATGAGGTCATCTTAGATGTTTTACATACAGCAAAATAGGTCATTATACATGTTTTAGTTTTCAAAAATTATGCTGCACCAAATTTTCTAGGGAAAATTCAGTCCAGTTTGGATATTATGGGTACGCCAATTCCCAAGAGAAAAAAGTTCAACCCCAAACTATCCAATATTGAATAATCATGTTATTACTGTAATGTATAAATGTACATTTATATTACAATAGGAGGAAAAAACCAGTAATCTATATCGAGTTTGAATGAACATAATACATATAGTGGGATCCTTATAAAGTCAACACCTCGGGACCAAAAAATGTGTCGACTTTAAGCAAGGGTTGACAGTTTAACCATATCAAAGGTACCGGGTATAAAGAAATACAGAACGGAACTGCCAAACAATGTTGACTTTAAGCAAGAGTTTCTCTTAACGGTATTGACTTTAACTTTAAGTGGATTCCACTGTACATGTATTCCAATTATATGTATTTAGTTTCAATTTACATTATGGACTTAACTGTACTGAATGAAAGGGGGTTTCAAAGTTCACTGTCTTGATGAAACTAAAAGTCAACTCTGTTTGGCAGTCCCATGTTGTAGGCCTATTTCTTTACATTTTTCTAATGCTTAATGTCAATTCTTGCTTGAAGATGAAGAGAACTTATTTTTTAGTCGCAGGAATAAAAATTCCACTGTAAACTTTGCAATCTGACTCAGAGGGGTTTTTCTTGTAAAAAAATTCTCCACTGAAATCGAAGAGGCAATAGAGGTTTTAATTTAAAGAGGAAATTAGCAAAGAAACTTGTAATTTTGAGGGATAAGTCACAGGTGTTTGAAAAAGTAGTTGTCCGCTGTAGATTGACAATGAAATCTCATTAGACTTTAGTTTAGAGCAATGTACAGTAAACACAAGGAAATCCTCAAAGTGAAACATTTTTTCAGGATTCCACTTTATATAAATTGTTCTTTCCCTTTAATTGTTCAATCCTTTTATATCCAACTTTTCAGTCAAACTTCCAAAAATAATTTTGGTCTTTTCTGGTTTTTTTTTTGCATTACATTTATGATTTAATTTCCATACAGTTTTGCAAATACATTTTGCACTCTTCGGTGCAATTTTTATTCGATTATTTTCTTTTTAACATAAATACATGTATCAGTGAGATCAAACAGAATTGCGTCTATTTATTACATGAAGGCCTATACTATTACACAATATGTGTTATTTTATATATACATGTATACAAAAAGCAAAAAAGTGTTTAGACAATAAAGTATAACTTGCAAATAGGCCTACTCCAAAATGGTACAGCACGGTATGTACTTTCATGACATGCTGTAGTTATTTTAAGAGTGACATCTCTGCATTGAAAAAAAAAAACAAAGCTTTAATAATTTTTTTCATAAAATATAGTGTGAAATGTTTGAATTTTGAGAGCTCAGAAAACTACAATCAAAATAACATCAGGGGCGCCTTGCAGTGTGAAAATTAGGAGGACCCTAGGTGCATTTGTGAGACATAGATACATCTGTGCTAAAGACAGAAATGGTCCCCTCCCAGATACATGTAATTGCAATTGATACGTCAAAAATAGCATGCAAAAGTTACCCAAAAATGCCTTCTTAGACTTAAAAGTCAGAGTTAGGTTGCAACTAAACATATGCATTGATGTGGATTCCACCTGTACATAATGTCACTGATAGTTCACAGGTGGAAGGTTTTTTTGTTGTGGTTATTTTCTGTAGACTCTAATAAATGATTTAACCTAGTATAACTTTCTGCTTATGTGGATAGATGTTCCACATCTTCATTACAAAATGGGGGTCTGTTTTATTGAAGTGAATGTTCAGGCTATACAACTTTTCTTTCTTTGACCTGGTTGATGTCCTTCTCATCATTGAAGAAAACCAGCTCTTGAATATTAAATGTAGAAATAACTTGAAATAGAAGCCGGTGAAGGCATTTCCCTGAGTATAGATAATAATAAGGGCGCGGACAGTCCAGTGACAAAATGTTCACCAAAGTGCATCGTTGGTGCCCTGATAACTCCGTTTGCTACCCTCATAGGACTTTTGCACCACTTGTGCCCTGATATTCCGTCTGCTACCCTCATAGGACTTTTGCACCATTGGTGCCCTGATAACTCCGTTTGCTACCATCGTAGGACTTTTGCACCACTGGTGCCCTGATAACTCCGTTTGCTACCATCATAGGACTTTTGCACCATTGGTACCCTGATATTCCGTTTGCTACCATCATAGGACTTTTGCACCATTGGTGCCCTGATATTCCGTTTGCTACCATCATAGGACTTTTGCACCACTTGTGCCCTGATATTCCGTTTGCTACCCTCTTAGGACTTGGGCTTTTCTTTGCCGCTAAAATGTTGCTGTGGCCCCTGATGTTATCTATTTTTTTCACCAGCCCTGCTCTATGCCTATACAGTATACGTTTCTTCGATTGACTGTAAATACGCCTAGTAATTCCATGCTTTAGCTTTTAACTATCGACGTGTTTGAGAATCTACATTAAAACCTCATCTGCTACCTGTCAGCATCATCAATTCCGATGCCAGCTGTAACCTTTCAACACAAATCTTCTCAAGTGGTACATATCCAAACATCTATGTTCCATACCGCTATTTCTTACTGTTTCATACGGATGGAAGGTCTGTCTGCATTTCTTTTTGATGCATGTAAATGTTTTCCCATTAACTTGTTTAAGCACTGTTGCCACGAAACTGGTGTGTATGTTTCACACTGTGTGACCAATACACAGTGTATATTATACAGTACTTCCGCTTAAGATCAACCCACACAAAAACAATTCAACAAGAAATACATGTATTCCATACATAAAAACACTTTTAAAACCAGATATAACCTACACAAGTCATCCTCCAAATTAGAACACAAAAACAAAAATAAAAAACCTAGCTATCACACTTAACTAACACATTTGGATCCTAAAAAAACCCAACATAGAACACAAAATTTAATTGCAGATGTTGTAACGAACAAGACCCTATACGCCAAGGAAAAAAAAATTAAAAAGAGGTTCCTTGGACGTGAGAAAGGAAATGTAAAATGTTTGCATTGAACGCACAAAAAAGTTCCTGTTGGTGACCGCAGCCCAACCAGCCACCTGAAACCAGTGATATAGGCTACTATACTGTAGATCTAGAGTGTAGTGATAAGAGTTTGTACATTTCATTAACAGAGTGGCGGGAAGAAAAGACAAATGAAAATAAGTGTTTGAAATAGACAGAGGGTGATAAAACAGAACAGAGATTGAGAGGGAATGAGAGACAACAGAGCGGGAGGAATAGAATAGACAGAAAGAGAGAACAGAGGGCGGACGGTTCAAATTAAAATTAACTTTTAATTTTTATCGTCTCTGGACTTAACATTTAGAGCCAGAGGAACAAAAATAAAAA
>BMAT01011830.1:90800-108612 GCA_019649035.1 Elysia marginata | reverse complement strand
CTGACAACTATTTAAGAATTCTTTAACAACTATATGGAGTATGTACTTACTTGAGTTAAAAAAGGAAAGTTAGTGGGCCATTGGTAAAGATTAATCAGTCTCTTCATATTTACTCATATGCCGTTTGTATATCCTCCGACACACAAACTGAGCAGCCTGATTGACTGAACTTAAAAAAAGGTAGATCTACAGATCGCAATTAGAAAATGGCATTTTAATAATTTGTTCTAGGCTTTGTGTAGTCATTCTCCCTTGAAGATTCATGAAAAGTAGCATTAAACTTTTATTTCGGAAGAGAGTCCGCCGATTCTGCCATTCTTAGGTCTAGAGAGCGCCTTTCTAGCACTAAGCAGTAGGCATATCACTGCTGTTACAAGTGCAGTGCCTACAATTAAAGAGCGTGCGTGCTGGCCAGACTTGTAATCAGGCGGGGCAAAGGTCAAATCTTGTTCAATTTTCTTGGGCGCCATAAAACTACGATGTTGCCTTACAGTCAGTTTTGACGGATTATTTTTTAAATTTCAAAATTAAAATTAAATATGTTCCCCCGGTCCGATTTTGGTAAACTTTTTTTTCAGCACTATTATAAAGCCAAACAACGTGATGAAAAAATAAAAAAATAGAAAGCAATTAGTTTGAGGTTCAGATCTAATTTTCCTGGACTAATGTGGATTTCGAATTTCCAGAGCAAGACGTCAAAAGTTTTACAACTGTATGACGTCGAATTCACCACCTCTACTCTATGAATACTGAAAGGTTTACTGCGTTATCAGCAAAGCAGGGAATGCCATCTTTTGGTTTATTATTCTTCCTGATTCCAAGACTACATCTGTAACATCATCTAATATATTCATTGATTCCTACCTCTAGATCTAAACCTGCAGCTACCGGTAGATATTCCTTTAGATCTATTTAAATCTAAAGTTTTATAAATCTCTATCTATAGCGTTAGATCGATTGTTTCTATAATGGTTCCGTTGTTGTTATTGTCTTCTATGTTTGATTTCGCTTGGCATGTGTCAATATTCTTTAGATTTGATTTGGATATAAATTGTTAAACCCTGCATAAATCTATATCACTTTTGTATTATACAGATAATACGATACACTACAGATATGAAGGCAAGCATTGTTCAGTTCAGTACAGAGTACTTTTTAAGCGTCTTTAGTATCTGATCACATCTGGGTTTTTTTTCATTGGAATCCAATGTTATCAGAATAAGCAACTGTATCGCTTTTTATTTTTTTTCAATTACCTTTTCTAGAGATCATTTTACCAAACGCAGGAAATTTGTAAACATGTCATTGATCTGCTTCTTTCTTTTCAAAACTAATGCCAGATTAGTTTTTTTTTCGAATTTATCGGCGCTAAGATCGTATTATTGTGTTGAATGAGTTATTTCGATTCAAATATCGATAAACGACAGCAAGATTAATCTTGGTTAACCACAGATGCTAAGGACTGGTGAAGCTTTTTTGTGGGGTGCTTTCTTTTCTTGAGATAAGTTATCTCTATTTTTTTACGTTTATTGATCAATTCTTTTGTCAAGCATGAAAGGCCAGAGGTACAACAGTACTTAACGTTTTAACATAAACATTACGATGTTTTCGTGCATAGTTTCGGCTGAGAGTCATTTTCTCTTTTCATTTTAGTACACAGTAAAGATGCAATTACTGCGCAACGAAAAATTTGATAATATATTAAAGAATCCAGAATGTTCATAATTGCTTTATTGTCGTGAAAAAAGGCTCGAACCGTCGCCCTACTTTTACAAATTGTAATGTCTTTTCTATGAGTTTCGACATCTTAGAATGTATAGTTGGAATTTAATAAATATGGATAATGTGAAACTCAGAGAACCATTATCAAAGAAATCGTACCTGAACTAATCACACGGTTAAAGTCTTGGAAAACTTAAACAGTACAATCTAATTCGTTGGAAAAATTACTACATTTTCTAGAGATACCGTGCTTTATAATATAAAAAACATACAGATCTCCTTACGATATTTCTCGTCCTACTTGACACTGTGAAACTTATAGAGCTTTGTCCACCTCAGCATTTAAAGCGCTTCCATAGATTTGTTTCCTCGATATATCATTACAATATCTTACAGTATAACATATGTTGGAACCTACAATATCAATTTATTCTCTCAAGCTACCTGACGTCTTTCACTGCCAATAACCTGCTAGGTTAATTTCATTAAACCTGAGCCAGTTGTGGTAACGTCGACAATGTCAATGTAGGAAGAGGTTCTTTTTTAGCATAAGTTTTTATTTTTGGTCTGAAATAGGCGTGTTTTATCGGTAGACCACGATTATTGCAAATGTTAAAAATATTATTTTGTTGGTCAATACTACATTCTTCTTGTTCTTGTTCTTCTTGCTCTTGTTGTTGTTATTTTTTTTGCTCTTCTTCTTCTTCTTCTTCTTCCTCTTCTTCTTTTTTTTTTTGCTATCCGATCTGTTATTATTGTTTTCTTCATGTTCTCCTTCTTGCTCTCTCTCCGACTTGTCCATCGTTTCCTCATATTCTCTTTTTTCCCTTTTTCTGCTCCCTCTTTTCTTCTAGTGCTTCTTCTTTTCACGTTATATTATGTCCTTATTGTTATTTCTATTTCCCCCGTCCTCTTCTTTCTGGTCTCCCGGGCTCTGTGGCCTGGCGGTAAGACACTCGCTCAGGGATCGGGAGGGTTGGGTTCGATCCCCGGCCGAGTCAAACCAAGGAATTTAAAATTGGTATTAGTGACTGATCCGCCTGGTGTCTGGCATTATGGATTTAGTGCTAAGTCTGGTCGGCCCGGTGTCAGGATAATGTGACTGGGTGTGGTGTATGTATGCGCTCCTTACATCACACTGTGGCAGCACGCTTTCAATTGTCCCAAGCACCGTCTCTGATATAACCTTGTAGTTAAAAAGAGACGTTAAAACTCAAGCAACCAACCGTTTCCTTTCCCCGCTTCCAGCATCACGTCTCCCTCTTTCCCTCCCCTTCTACTTTAGCGTTTTTTTTCTCTCTTAATAAATCCAAGCGTCAAGTTATTGGAATTATTCCGGGCACAAACAGGAACACACGAAGCAGCGCTAGAGACGTCTGCTCTGCACAATAACCGTGATGTAGCCTGCCATCCAATCAAAGGCTAACATCCTTAAACGTGATCGGAAGATTGTCTCTACTTTTACAACCTGGTTTACAATGCTAGACATTACGAGCTGGCGTGACGTTGAATAAAATTATAAATACTAGCCTTGTCACACTGGAATCGCCCTTTTTGTGGGGCTAAATGAAAAATTGTAAAACAACACGTGTTTTTTTTCCACCTGTTCTTCGTTTAATTCATCCTCCTTTTCATTTTTTTTCTTTCTTGTCATTCTTTCAATTTATTGTGATTGTACAGTTTCATATTTTTTTTTAAATTTTTTCTTTAAAGCGAAAAGAAAACAAGTTTTACATCTTTAGATCGCTACGGAAATGTTTTTTTCACAGAATCAGAAGTAGACAAAAGTATTTTATATATTTCAAGGACACAATAAAACTTTTATTTTAGTCATATTTTATAATACCCAACTGTTCAGGAAAAAATGCATTATAATAGTTCTATTATTAGTATAATCACTATTATATTATTTGTATAATTTTTTATTTATTTTGATTATCATTATAATTATTATTAATATTGTTATTAATATTATATTTATTTTTTATGCATTGCTAATGATTTTCTGTGTTTAATATTTTTGTCGTTATCAATACTATGTAACTCTTTAAAAGACCGGTATTTTTCCCCCTGCTAAAAACAAAGAGACCAGAAACATACAAAATTTGCTTAAAAAACAATGTGAAATTTGCGTGCGCTTCCCGGGGAAGCCGCATCTTTCGGGATCCAGTTTCTTGACAATCCCAATACTATGCAGCCTGGTTTTGTTGGTTGTTTTGTTGTTGCTGTTGTTGTTGTTGTTGTTGTTGTTGTTGCTTCCATGACACGAGAATCTTCTTAAATACGAGTTTTAAGAAAGTGATATCTCGCTGCCAGTCCATTTTATAGCAGGGATGAAAAAAAACATTGCGTTGCTTTCAGAATACTCAAATTCAAATGAAGCCATACATCTTTTATTTGTCGCTATTAAAAATCTTCAAGGACGTATGCCTGTTGATCAGAGTAAGCATTCACAGTTTCCAATGGAGAGATATATGTAGAAAACTCTTACGCTAACGTTTAGAAATATCAGTACATCTGTGATCAAATTCGCAAATAACCACCGCATAAAATACAGTGCTTGCATCGCGACCGGGTTTGTGTACTTTTGATATGGACTAAGGTCTATTCTAAGTTGCTTTATTTTTATTTAAGTTCAATTTAAAACCTGTCTTATTAGGTGTTTCAGAAAAAGCAAACACGCCCATTTAGTACCCGTTTATTAACAGAGCTTAGTGCACAGAATTCTAGTCAAAAGTAGGAGGTGATGCCGCTTAGTATTATTTATCAACCTGTCTTGCTTAATCAGCAAAAAGATTTCATATTGAAAATACTTTTAATTTTGAACAGTTTAGTTCAAACACGAACACAATCCTTTAGCCCGAAGGTTTGAATAACACGTCCAAAAGCTCATGTGAAAAACACCAAAAAAGGATTAACAATAACAATTATGACGATGATAATAATAATAATAATAATAATAATAATAATAATAATGATAATGATACTAATAAGAACCCTATCTTTAAAAAAAAAAAGAGAATCTTATGCCAACGGCTGCGGGTTGAGAACATGGCTAAAATCCCATAATTTTCCATTGATAGGTATGGTTATGCATCATTCTAGGGACATGCACCAAAATCTGTCAATTTTGGGTCTAAACCATCGAGATATTGTTTTTATTTCTTTTTTCGAATTTTTTGCTTTATACGCCAGTAAATTAGTGACATGATAAAGAACGATTGATTGACCCACTTAAAAATAACTCGCAGATAATGGCATTAAAGTTGTGTCTAAACAGTTTTGCGCACCAAATTCATATTGAAATTCAAGCTTTATGTGTTTAATTCTAATTGATTTTTTTGCTAAGGCCTCAACACCCTTATTACAAGGGTCGTCTAAACTTGAAATGCTGTTCTCACTATTTTCTGAAATTTCAAAAATTCCTAACCCTGCCGACCTCAAACGGCTATAACTTCACACAGAAGCATGATAGAGCTTTAAAAAGAGGGAAAATTAGCTTTTTGTAATATAATATTTTACTGGCTTCCAATTTCGACTTACGGCTCATTTTGACTGGTTGCAAGAAAATTATGGCCCACTGGGCGGGTGCGATTTTTGCGGACGTCACAGAGAGCTTTGAAGTCATGTCTTATTCAAACGCAAGTCAAGTAGACCTCGATCTATCTATCCGTCAGCTGCTTTGAATAGTAACGCAATAAAACTATTATTAATCTATACTCAGCTGTTTTAGTTCCATATACCGGCCCAAATTATAACCCTACTATAGAATGTAGATCTAGGCGTAGGTTATCCAGATTATTTCTGCAGCAGAAACTCATGGTTTATGGCCAAAAATGAAGGTGCGAGACATACAGACGTGTAGGCCTAGAGAGACAGAGAGAGAGAGAGAGAGAGAGAAAGTCTTCGATAAATAGGAGGGTAAAAACGGTTACAGGCAGACATGTACAAACAGATGTAGACAGAGCGAGCTGCAGTAGAAACTCATGGTTTTGGTCAAAAAGAGACGATGGGGGAGGAAGAGACAGACAAGTGCAAAGAGAGATGCAAAGGCAGAGACAGATAAATAAGAGAGAGGGAGAAAGAAGGTGTGAACTACGATAAAAAGGAAAATAAAACGGTTATAGGGAGATAAAAAAAGTAAAGACAAGGCGTTTAGGGAAAACTTTAGAAGCAGTCAGGCAGAAGACAAACTCATAGTTAAAGAGCCAAAAGAGAAGGTGGGAGAGGAAGAGGCAGACATATATAGAAACAGAGACGTAAAGACATGGCGAGCGAGGGGGGGAGAGATAAAATACGATAAAGAGAAGGATAAAACGGTTACAGGGAGATAAAGAATAAAAAGAAGGCGTTGAGAGGAAACTCAAAAACAAAATATGAGACGCGCAGAAGGTAGGCCTGCGAAAAGAGGAAGACAAATCCGATGGAGATAATACAACATTATGGGGACGAGACGGAAAGAAGTGAACTTTTAAATAAGATAGTAGCTCATTTTTAGATTCTTTGTTTCAATCAGTTCCATTATCTTTGCTTGAAACCGTCAAATTCGAGGGCAGTTTACTAGTCTTGTAATTAATAATAATAATAATAGTGATGAGCATAATAATAATAATAATAATAATAATAATGATAATAATATATTATTATAACAATAAATTATTATAATAACAATAACAATACTAATAATAATAATATATTATAATAACAATAATAATAATAATGATAATAATTATAATAATAAAAATAATAATGATAATAATTATAGTAATAAAAATGATAATGATAACAATATAAGTAATAAATGATTATTTAAATTGTACTTGTGGGCTCAGTAGCAAAAATGACAACAGTGTTATCAGAAACAGTGATGATCACCGTAACACTTATTAAAGTTTCCCATTAGCCTTAACTGTAACTCTCTAGTTTAGATCCCATTCTACTAAAAACTGCATAGAATATAATTGTTTTCAATGAAAGCGGTGGTTTTGCTTTAAAAGGGCTTTCCTTACACACGGGATACGTAATAAAAGTATGGAAGTTTTGCTTATAGTCGTGACGTGGTCTTTACACATTATTAAAGCCTATTTTCTATCGCTGCTTATTTTGTCAGAGACGTTTTTTTTTAATATTTGTGATTAAAATGTGGTTAATTCTCAAGTAAACCTAAATTATTTCCAGTCGTAACAAAGGAAAAAGACATACAAAGCATAACTAATATAACACGCTTTTTGTGAAGTTCAGTTAATAATGAGCGCTATAATAACAACAGAATAAACGAGAACCTCCAAGTATGCTGATGTTGATGTCTCCACAAGTTTTTCTTTTTTTGTAATCGGAAGTCTTCCTCTGCCCATTAGGAGATAACATCGATTAGTTGATGTGATGACATCGTCTCTTACTTAAATTTGACGGTTTATGTACATATACACAAATGGTTCATGTTTTAATAGACGAAAAATTTAATCTTATCTTTATATAGTACAATCTATTCAATAACCTGATCTAGTCTTCTAAAGTTAAGCCTATTAGTTTTTTTCTTTACCGGATTTTGAAGATCACAAACCCTACACTCCTAAAACGAGTTCTTCATTAGATAGCAACAATTTTCAATGGAATGGTTGTTAAAACCCTATCATCATATTATGGGCGTGGAATTCAATGGCTTTTTTATTTAATTAAAAATAATAAACACACATGTATAATATCCATAAACGACAATGACCAACATGCAGTATCTGTTGTGGAAAAAAACGTGTATGTTTTTTTTTAATCTATAGGCAGTTTCTCTCGAAGTTTTGTTTTCGTTGTTTTTGTTGCTGTTGTTGTTGTTGCGTGTTTTTTTTTTAATTCGATGATAGGGAGGGGGTTGTGTGTGTGAGTGTGTGAGGGGAGGGGGTAGTACTGTATGATTACCTCCAAAAAGCGACAAAGTAGTAAAAGATGCTTTTTGAAAGTTCTTTAATATCTTGAGCTCTAGGTATCATAGGTAAAGAAAGAGTGAAGCAAAATAAGTGTATGTTTTGAATAATTTTCTTAAAAGAAGAATTAGTGCTCGTAAGATTTTATACGATGAAAACCGAAGATGCACATAGCATTTAAAAACTATTTTTTTTAGTAAATTTTTTTTTGTCAACTTTCAGATAGGAAAATAGGAAATCCAATCTCGCTGTCTACAAATTAGATAAGATTTTAAAAAAAAAAACATAAACAACGAAAACAACAAACTTGAGCAAGCCATAAAAAACAGATGTTTTCATTGGGTCAATGATAATTCATGTTTTCTCTTCATTTTCTTTCCCGCGCGTAAACATTTCAAATTAGTTTCTTTCAGCAAAATACAGTATCCTATACTCTTTTAGAATGATAAAATAGTTTGTAAAAGTAATGCCCTGTTAAACAATTTGAACGCAAGAAAAAGTGAAAGGGAATTCCCGTTCAATTGTATTTTCTTTGTCACCTCAGCGCTTTGTAATCTGCACTCGTCGTTAATAAATAAAAAAAAATATTAACGCCTCTGTTTTAACATTTTTTTTACTTTTAAGCTTGCTCTCTAGATCAAATTATTATTCAATTTTACATTCATATTATTTTGTTAAACTTAGCAGGAAGGAAAACAATGGGTTCAGATTAAAACAAAAAAAACATACTAGAAAGTAATGAAAGGACAAGGCGTGACATGTTTGTGTTTTTTTAAGATATTGAATAGAGCGTAAGTTTTACAGAACAAGGATACATATCTGTAACAAGAGCCGTACAGTGAACCGTAACAAACAGAAGGCCATTCACTGCCGACCTTGATTTTTAAATTTGAAATTCTGCGGTAGAGGTTCTGTCCATTGCTGTCACAAAACACGTTAAGGAGCTGTTTTCAAAAGGCTGGTAAAAGGCAAAAACTGGTTTTTTTTCTTGTTTTTTTTTTCTATTTTTTTTTGTTTTTGTTTTTTTCTCTTTCACTGTATTGACTAACTGTCTAACAATATAAACATAGCGGAAATGATATCTATAATAGTAAGAGAAACTGGAAAAAAAATTAACTTGAAATCTCAAAATTTTGTCATGAAACCCTTCGTATTCTCTTTCAATCCAAGAAAACCAAGAGGGAGGCTGCCTGTTATTATCGCTGCATTGTATGTTATCATTTCAAGAAGAAAAAAGAACGTAGCTTCAATTATTGTCGATGGTCTTTTTCTTTCCAAGATAAAGTTGGTGGTTTAAGAAAACAGAGAAAAGAAAACTGCATCCTCTAAACAAAATTGAAAAAACATTCCTTAGAAAAAGTTGGGTTTTTTTTTGGACCTGTAG
Organism: Elysia marginata; assembly: GCA_019649035.1. Taxonomy (NCBI): domain Eukaryota; kingdom Metazoa; phylum Mollusca; class Gastropoda; family Plakobranchidae; genus Elysia; species Elysia marginata. The sequence continues at coordinate 99,588 of BMAT01011830.1, read as the reverse complement.
CTTGACAAACATTATATTTCCAACCAAGCTTCCCTACCTGAACAAGCCAAACATAGAAAAGACAGCAAAGATGAACTTAAGTGCTAAATTAGTGTGTTTTGTCTTATCTTTTTTTTCCGTATAGCTTGGTATTCTTGCTTGAAACGTGAGTCTGGCAAGAAACAACGATTACATTATTAATAAGTTACATCTCTGCAAATACCAAGCAGAAAGTGAAAAGTCTAACAGTAGAAGATGTTTTAAATCTAACATTGTTTTTGACTATCAGTCTTGTTTCAAAATTTATTCAACGATTGGCTTACAAAGTTATCTGTATAGTGGCTAGTTTCCTAAATAAATTCTAATCTTCGTTTCAAAATTTAACTTGCCTTTCACAGATCAAGGGCATATAACTCATACACCTTTTTAGTTTCAAAAAGAGATGAAAAGACATTAGAAGCTGTTTATTATTTTCGTCGAAAATAAATCCCAAAACTTAAAGTTTGTATAATTCTTTACCTGATGAAAAAAATCTATACACAAAAAATGGGACGTTCGGTAGTGCAAACAAGCAACATTTTGAAGACAGTCGAGTTCTTTTATTCGAGGTCACCAAAAAACTTTTAGCTTTTGGTACTGTGGTGTGAATGTCTTATCCTAAATCTCCAAATATAAACAATTTCGTCGACAAACAAAGAATGATGAGATCAGGGTAATGACCTTTTGACCCTGCTTGTTTTTTTCTTTTTACTTATATATTTGTTCAACGTATTTATATCCATCCAAGTCCTTTCTTTCACTTTCCAAGCATATTGACTCTCTCTAAACCTGGACTAAGATAACTAAAAGCACTTTGACAGAGAGCTGGTCAATCCAAGGGTTTTCTTTTTCATTGTTACCTTCAAGATGTTGCTTTGGCTTATCAAGTATGTGATCTTTGATGGACCTTTGAAAAGAATTCCCCACTGCGTTAAAGGTTCTCTAATCCCCGGTCTGAGCATTGAGCTGTCAAATGTACAATCCTCCATTTGATTCCCTAGGCCATTGACTACAATAAGAGGGCGGAGTAACATTGTCAGACTTCTTTGTTCGTGTGGTTTGAGTACTGCTTGGGCTTCAAGATGTCAGGGGAAAATTGAAACCTTCGCGGAATTCAATTAAATTCAATCTTTATTAAATACATGTATAAATATGCGTATTGAAATAAATCAATATTGTGACAGCTCAATGTTTACATAACTTAGTCCCACAATACATACGTGATATTAACAACAATACACTGACTACAAAGGCATACCAACAAATTAATTACACCAAGAACAGAACCGTGTAAGAGTAAACAATATTATGTCTACTTAGACTATTATGGTTACTAATGAAATTAATAACGAGAGTGGTAATAATCATAAAAGCATAACAAATCCGATCATATTCAATTCACATGTCTAGGGTTGTTATATTGTTTAACAGCGTGTGGGTAGAAATTGTTTAAAATGAATTTTTAAATATTTTGTTCCATACGGCAATATTAAAAATGTGATGGCATAAGATGCAAAAATTTTCTTGTCTCATTTTGATAACCATAAAGAAGATTTTCTCTTTGTTCGATAATATCCAGACTGCCTTAAAGGACGCCACGTCCCAATATTTTTATCATTTCATTTTTTTTCCTAAACCAACCCATCAAGCAGATTGACAAATTTATATTTTTTAAATTATATTCTATAAGGACAGAGTGTATTTTAAAAAGGGACATGAAGGGTTTTGCATCTAAACGTCTTCAAATATTTTGACAATAAGAATTTAAAAATCAATCCTAAGAAACTGTCTTGGAATGAATAGTTTTAGAGATAACTTGTAACGAAGTGAAAGCTCTGCAAACAAAATGGTTCAAAGCAAGACACCTCACAACTAAAGCTAAAACCTGTAGAATCTGAAATCTAACTCTGAAGGGAATGAGATCTCACAAAGAGTAGCGGAAGTTTCCTCTGGACAAAATCCCAGTGGGGTTTTCTCATTAGGGTCAATGCTGCCACATGCCGATTTATGTGTTAAAATCTTATCACTGGAGGTATACATGAAGGAGAGGTCACGTACTTTTCACTTCGTATCTTTCAAAAAAAATATATCCAAATGATACTCTTAGACAAAACAATTTCGCCCTTTTCTTTTGATGAATTCTGTAGGATTTTGGATCCATCTATAAGAGTTTGAAAATTTGACTTACATCAGCCTACAAATCAATTAAGAAAAATGTAAATTTAGAGCGAGATGTAGAAAATATATTGATTTAGAATCTGTAGTCGGCCTAAATCTAGTTTAGGTTTTGTGTGTTTTTTCTTCCATTTTAGGCTTGTCATGTTTTCTTCTGTTTTAGCCTCAGGGCCTAGGCTCTGCGGTCAAATTTAAGTATTTCGTTCGCAATTTTCCTGGTTTGTTGTTATCTCTTAATGGTCTATTTTGTATTGCATTTAGTGTTAGTGTTCAGTGTACTAGGTGCTTTAGAGAACATAGACTAACCAGGCGTATGTTTAGCACTATACTAATCTATTCTGGTATCAGATTTTTAAAGACATAACTTGTTTACCGAAATTCCTCCCATATCTCGTCGAGTTATTGAACAACTAGGTGTTGCTTTGTGAACTGTCCCTTACATTATTTTACTGTATGTTTGTGACGCTTTGATTTATGCCTGTGTTGTGCATGTTAATAGTAACAATTTCGTTTATTTGTAACCGAAACAATTCTTTAAGATATTTCATTGCTTTTCGCCTTTTTTTTTAAAGTGAGAGCTCATTTAAAAAAAAATTTCTCTGTTTTCCTTAACTTAAGTTTCAAGCACTTTCAAAGCAAAGGAAGTAATCTGCACTCTCAATACCCATTGATTAACGATCTATCAATCAATTATGGAACAGCAGTAGGAATGCCCTTTTTGCGTCTCTTTGCCTCTTCTTCCCTTAATTTCATTGTCTGAATTTTAAAAAAAAGCCTTGGCGCAACGGTTTTCCTTTTTTAATTTTTTTTTTACTTTACAAAAACAGCTAATGGACGCTTTCTATCGTTGTCAGACGTTTTTTATGAGTATTAATGTCCTTCTGATGGTGATTATCTGGAACGCTATTTCAGCAACAACACCAAATTTTTTTACCTACGAAGCAGAAAAAAAAACTTTCATCAATAGAATCTGTTTATAATAAAGGAAAATTTTATAGGTATTAGATGAAGGTTTTAAATTATTATTTATAACGTAATAAACATGCGCGAGTTGGACCATCAGATTTCAAGCTAGATCAAAATGTAAAACAAACTCTTGAGTGTTTCTATAGTAGGAAAAATCGACACTCTTGCATTAGTACGACCGGCTCTGTGGTCTAGCGGTAAGACATTCGCTCAGAGATCGGGAGATGCGGGGTTCGATCCACGGCCGAGTCAAACCAAGGACTTTAGAATTGGTATTAACAGCTGATCCGCCTAGTATCTGGCAATATGGGTTTAGTGTTAAGTCTGGTCGGACCGGTGTCAGGATAATGAGACTGGGTGTGGTGTATACATGCGCTCCTTACATCACAGTGTGGCAGCACGCTTTCAATTGTCCCCAGCGCTATCTATGATATAACCTCGAAGTTGACTGGGACGTTAAAATTCAAACGACCGACCAACCAACCAAGCAATAGATAGAGATTTTTTTGCTTGCTTGTTTGTTGATTGTTTTGTTTTTTTTTGTTTGTTTTCTGGATATTGAATGAGTTAAACATCTTTGAGGCTGCCTACAACTGCTGGTACCTGAGATAGGTGTGAATATCAACTGGCAATACTTTATCGCTTTTCACATGAGGGATATCGCGCTTGGAATACTCCAGATCTAAGACTTTCAAAACAGTATTAACGTCTATCTGTGATACCGACAATTATATTATCACACACACATTTGTAATATGTTTTGACAAATTTGAACCTAAATTTTCAACTTCTGACTCTTCGAGCCTGGTCACAAGACAAATATTCCACTTGTTTGCGGTTATCAACAAAAGACTTTCTCTTTAATCTCACAAGTATTATAAATTGTTAGAAACAGCGTCTCTGTATTTCATTTTACACCATTGTTACGTGTACAGTTGCCAATATATAGGCCTTGAACGACCAGTGCTTTCACATAGACCATCATCGCAAACTACTTAGAATTAGCATTAAAAACGTTGCGATATTGCGTCCTTCTTTAGCAGCATATCTTTCCCTTTGAAACCCTGTGATCCTAAACATTAACATTTCAGATCTTTCCCCACAACGCAGTGGGATACAACAGTATCGTGAGACACACACACGCACGATAAAAAAGACGTGTAACAGCATCAGTCCGACGAAGTAAAGTATCTGTAGTCTCATCAGAATAATCAACCAAATACTATAATCGCATGGTCAAGGACTGAAGCAATTAGGACAAATTATCTCCCATTTCTAGTAATATCCTAAATATTCACAAAAATAATAATAAAAATGTTCACATTTGTTTGCCTTCGTACCGCGTTCTTTTTTTTTCCTCTTATGCCCAAAACATGTTATAATTCTTGTACGCGTGTGGGTTTAACGCTCCTTATTAAAAAAAACTACAGTGTGAAAAGTTTTGAAATTTAAAAAAATGCGCGAGGCATTCCAGCAACAGGGGATGCTTTTAATATGGAGATTGTAGAATGTAATATGATGCCGTAATGAGGCAGTGAATATAATGATTACCCTGGGACGATAAACGATTAAACGCATAGGTTAAACAATTTAACATCCTTTGCAATTATTAGCACTGAAATCTACCACGCTTTTTGAGTTGGGTGAAATCTAGTATTTTTTATCTCTTTTTTCCTTGGGTGGGGAAGAGGTGAAATGAAACTCAAGCGCTACATAAGCTTGAACATCATGTTGGAACTGTCTTGTTAAATCTTTTAGGATCATTTATGCTAAACCATAACTATTTTTCTCTTTGTTTGATACAGTATAGGCATGCCACGGATACAAAAAAATTCTGAGAAACCCAGACCAAGATTTTTAAACATTTATTTCATTAGAAAAAATGTTTCTTTTTCTCTTTACGCTTTTTGTCCGTTCCTTTACAACAAGTTGCCAACACAGTCTGTGTCCTTTTTTTATTTTCATGCTTATCTTAAAGTTCCCAATCAACTGTCAAGTGAATCGAAAAAGAAAAAACCCCCAGAAAAAACGGCGTTTTGATAATTGCTCTCGAAATTGGTCTAGTTTTACAACATTCGTCTTTCTTGTCCGAAATTCATTACATAATTAGGTGTTTTCTTTTTTTTCTCTGCACCACTACGCATTACTAATAGACTGGAAAATGTGGAAAATGTAACAGGCTTGAAATTAAAGTAACAAGCTCATTGAAAATAATGCCTAGCTATTTTTTGGGTCTGTGATTGGACACAAAAAGGAAAGAAATCACCTTGGTACTAAACTGCTATGTCTTTTTCCCCCTAGTGAATTTATCGCAACTTCACATTTTTTGCAATGTGCTAGCAAGGAGACCTATATTGTATTCACATTTTTTATTACACGATAGCACATTTTTTCCACATGACATTGTGTTAAGTTTATCATAAACTATTTTCACGCCGTGTCAATAACCTTCCAAGTGCCATTTGAAAACTTGTTGCTTTCTTGTTTACAAAAAGACAACAGTTTATGTAAAACTGTTGTTTTTCAGGCGATAATTTTCGGGTTTTGGGAAGTGGTTTTAGCTTATGATGCTGCTGTATTGAGGTTGTGCACATTACGGAAATAGCGAGTTTGACTATCAAAATGGAGGGCCCTCCCGGAAGTTAGAGTAAAACTCTTTATTTCTTGCATTGTGATGTTAAAAACTGAATGCTTGGTGGAAAGATCGAGAGTATTGAAAAAGAGAAGGAAGCTGAATGAAAGTCCAAAAGAGGTAGTAACAGAAGCAGTAAGGAAATAATGAAATTGTATATTATAGTAAGACAAACATCAACATTTTCACAGTGTGAGATATGTACATAATATACATGAGGACGTAAAGAGTAGACAAATTTGTGTAATCCGACCAAGTCGGACACTAGACAGCTGACAAAAGTAGATCACCTTCCTGTTTGCTCATACCGGTACATTGTATCTCATATTTATCGATCTGCCTTTTTCGTTCCGTTGGCTCAACATCTGTAGTTCTAAGTTCTCCTCTGGTGCATTATTTATTCTTCTTCAACCCTCTTTGGTGTCTAGACTTAAGGCTCGCTCGCTGGCCTATCACTCACTTTATTTGTCTTCAACTATATTTTAACCCATTCCCCACTCTCTCTATTTCGCTTTGTGTTTTAATTTTTTCGTTTGTCTGCCTATCTCTCTCCAGCTTTTCCATTGGCTCTAGGTTATAATTTCTACTCCCAGAACATCTCTATCTATACTAGATCTAGCCCTACTGCAGGATCACAAGTTTAGGGCTACAATTTGTTTAAATGGGTTATGTCACTGTGAGATCTTTGGGGCGCAGGTTATAATTTCGATTTGGTTGGATCTAAATTTTGGTCTATATCTTAGCAAGCTTACGAGATATCGTGCTAGATCTAGATATAGAGATTAACAGTGTTCGGGTGAAAAAGGTATGTAGTTTTCCAGATCCTATTATTGTCTTGACCATTTTCATCTGCTGCCAATTAATCTGCAACTATAAATAAACAGGCTCATTCGCTATAGTTAGTGTATCTTTAACAAACCTAAATAGGCCTCTGATATTTTTAGATTTTTTACTTCGGCAATGTAGGGTCTAACTAAGATTATTAAAAGATTGAGCACTGCGCAATGGAAAAAAAATTAAATAAAAACTATGATAGACTGTGCCCACTGTCGTGCTGTCCTAATCTTCACCTTACGAAATCGGACTTTTTCTCCTACCTTCTGCCAATCCGTACACAACCCAAATCTAACTAGATCTCAAACGTGCTAAGAAATTTGTAAATAGAAAATAATCATACGAACTTCACAATGTAAGTACGGTATCCTCCATAAGCTTTGGCAAATGTAGACATTTGGATATTCTTCGCAGATTGATACCGAAATGTTTTGTCAGTTACCCAATAACTCAATGTACGTTGTAGATTTCAAAGTTAGATCTAGAGCGGCTGGTCAAAAAGCTCTGACTATTAGGTACTCGAACTAATTCCCTCACACATCGTAACCGGAAAGCCGGATGGCAGTGGACCATGATTTCTAGGGAGTAAATTCTTTTTTTCATACGTTATCTACATAGGTTAGCCACAGTCAATATTCTTTCTTCAAATACTGACTTTTTGCGTTTTGAAAAGGGTTAAACGAACTGTTGTACAGACTTAGGCATAATATAAAACAAGCTCGCCACAATTTCCAACTTTCATTTATCCAGGAAGATTTTGATATTGAAACAGTGCTATCCGGATCCACAATTAGGGCCCGTCTCACTAGATTTGTTTTGAATTGATGCGGCTTCATGTATTCCCCGACTACGTAGAGTACAGACTATTATCGTCATCTCGTGGCAGCATGGCAGAAAGTTAGCGTGTTGGACTAGTGGTCTGGCGGTCGCGGGTTCGATTCCCGAACATGTAGTGTTGCAATTGCCTTGGGTTAGAGAATTTACTGTAATTTTCCCAGCCCAGTCCACCCACCTGTAAAATGGGTACCAGGCTACAGGCAATGTTTGAATTTGCGATATCGCCTGCAACACCCTGCAGAATTGGTTAAAAGTGGCTTCCAAGTGTACTGGTCTTTTGGGGCACTGGTGGCGCTTCTATTGTCGCGACACAGTTACGCTGAGCAGCCAACCCGAATTTCCCGAAAGTTATACCCGCTCTGTGGCCTAGTGGTAAGACACTAGCTCAGAGATTGGAAGGTGCGTGGTTCGGTCCCCGGCCGAGTCAAACGAAGGACTTTAAAATTTGTATAATCAGCTGATGCGCCTAGTGTCTGGCATTATGGATTTAGTTTTAAGTCTGGTCGGCCCAGTGTCAGGATAATGTGACTGGGTGTGGTATAAGCACGTGCTCCTCACATCACAGTGCGGCAGCACGCTTTCAATTGTCCACAGCGCCGATATAACCTCGAAGTTTAATAGGACGTTAAAATTAAAAAATCCAATCAACCAACCCGAGAGTTAATAAATATAGTGTAACAACAACAACAACAACAACAATCTCCATAATACGGATAGCTAGAGGTTAATGAAAACCATTTTTTCATGGTGTGATGTAATTCAAGCAACTTGTGCAGGAGAAATTATATTCCTGACCGCTAGCCATATTCATAATGCATATGGACCTGAGATTAAAGAGTTGGCAGTATTATATCCAATTAGTCACCCCAGAGAAGAACAGGAAAAACCACTTTCTGACGTCAACTGGGAATGGATACGAAACAAGACTTTATTCTATTATTAAAGACATGAAGGTTTTTTTTCTGTTCTTATATGGCTATGGCATAAACACTAGTCTCCCTAGAGCAAGGTTTAAGGCCGATCGAAGTATTTTGCAAGAACTAAAGATGTGCTAACATCAACTTATTATCAACTGGTCTGATACATTCTGAGCACAAGTGGATGAGTAGGACGGAGGGAGAGAGAGACAGAGAGAGACACAGACAGACAGACAGACAGACAGATGAGAGAGAGACAGACATACAGACGAGAGAGAGAGAGAGAGAGAGAGAGTTAGAGTGAGAAAGAAAGTACCGAAACGGCGAACAGATAGATTAACTGGCAGGCACACATACAAGAACACTAGAATATTCATCGGTGAGGTCTCTAGGTCCGACGATGATCTTG
>BMAT01011830.1:19742-30424 GCA_019649035.1 Elysia marginata | reverse complement strand
AACTCTCTAAAGGAAGGTCTTGAATGTAAGACGGCACTCCGACACCTTGAATGTAACCTAAGATCACAGGGTCAGAGGTAACAGATTCCCAAACGTGAGCACAAGTTTTAGTTTTCCCCGCTTTGAAATTACCAACAGTGTTTGTTAAAACAAAACTTAATTTTCCAATAATTACCCTGGCCCGCTCATTAGGGTCTACTGTGTGTGCTTGTAATGATGCTTCTTGAACTGCTGCTGCTGCGACTTGTATCGAGCCTGGTGGAAGACGGGGTCGCCTTTGCTGGACCTCTGTGAGGGGCGACCCCACTGTCGGTTTTTTGGGTGCCTTGAGGTGTGTGAAGTGGAGGCTGCAAGCCTATCCGAGACTTAAGCGGATTCACGTAGATCTTTAAGCCTTTGGCTTAAGTTAGATCCAAAAAGTAGGTCGTTGGATGAACTGTTATCGTCCCCCCCGCACAATGCCTGATATTCGGCGGATAGACCAGGACGAATAGCGCAGCGACGGATTTCCGATAGGTCTTTGAATAGGCAAGTATTTAGGCGCAGTATGTCCCCTATAGTACCCTCCACAAACTTGTGGTCAATAGTTGTTTTCTCCTTTTTTCCTTTTCGCACGACATCTAGAAGTTTAAGGGATGCATTAAGGGACTTGGATACGATAGTTTGTGCTTTTTGAAAACTACTGTCCCTTAGTCTTTGGTGTTTTGAGAGGTTCTTCCAGACTTCTTTGTTCGTTTTTGGCACAGTAATGTGACGGCAATTACCTGTCGTTGGATACTTCTCACAGATTGATTTAAGTTTTGCTTCATCTAAAGAGTTTCCTAAAACCCCCGAATTGATTATGTCCGCTAATTTTGTATTTTTTTCCCCTACTTTATTACTGTCCCCAAAAAATTCCTCTAATTCTTTAATGCAATCTTCCTCTTCCTCTACAAACTCCTCCTCATTCAGAAACGCACAAATCGTCCAAAGGGTCAGACACTGTGTGTGTGTGTGCTTTGTTTGTTTTGTTTTCGGTACCGAAGGCGAGTTTGTGGGTGATTTAGATCTTTCCCGCTTAGATGCGGCCTTCTCCTTTATGAGCAACTGAACGCTTTCTCTGAGCGATGCCAATTCCTGGCGAAGGCTGTTATGGTCCGTATTTTCTGTATTACCTGAAGGTCCAGGTGACGACAAATCATCCATGGTCTTATATATTTATCATCTGAAAAGGATCAAGGATTAATATAATTGCGACCCTGCCCTATCTTCTTGATTTATCAGTCGATTTAAGGATCCATACATGAACTCAAACTAGAATTGTAGCTTTCTATAAAATTTAACTTAGCCTCAGCAGTTATCAAACAATTACTGTTGATGTTAATTGGCTACTCAAGTTGTATTTGTCTATGAAGGTGACCATGACGCGATTGGATCACAGCTCTGTATTCAATAGACACAGCCTATCCCAATGAAGGGTTATAAGGCTATTTTAGCTTATTTTGTCTATGAAGGTGACCATGACCCCATTGGATCACAGCTCTGTATTCAATAGACACAGCCCTATCCTAATGAAGGTTAGTACGGCTACTCTGGCTTATTCTGTCTATGCCTAATCCTAGTAGAGACAATTGTACCTTACTGCAGTAGTTGTAACAGGCCTAGTTAGCGCGATCCCTGAAGCCGACCGTGACCCCAATGAGTCACAGCTCTGTAAGCTTATTCAAAATACGCAGCCTAACCCTAGTACTTTAGTAGAGGGCAATTCTACTCTGATACTATTACTCATAGCCTACAGTAACAGTGAGCACATAAATTACATGATGCATGAAATTGACTCTGACTACATTGGTGCACTGTATTCCATGGAAAAAACCACAGATTCAAATCTACATTAAGCCTGGGTCAAAACAACAATATTATGACTAGCGCGGGTTAGAGGTCAAGATATGTATCAAGAAGAACTAAGTCCATTTAGAATTTGCAGTTAAGATGCGCGCATAAGTTCTGTTAGCATAAAATCAGTTTGCAATGCAACAGAAACTGATTCTAAAGTCAAAGTAATATGTTTATAGTTTTTCCTTACCTTGTAGAAGGCAAACCTTCACTGACGTGCTTTGGTTCCAACCCTCAGGCTCCGTTAGTTAGGAGCATTAGAGTGAAAAGAGGTTATGACCCCAATAACCCGCGGGTTAAGCCTCAGGAAAGGGTACTAATTCTGGAGTCTTCTAGATCTTCTTATAGTAAAAACAAATTAAAACTGATTTAATCTAGATCTCCGTAAGATGCAGGCGTATTAAAACACAAATTAAATTAATATATTAATCCTGAAACTGTGATTATTAAAAACGCTTTTCCCCCGATGAACAGAGCTGCAGGAAAACTATGTTGACCCGACGCAAAAAAGGGACGCTATGATTCGAGGCTTGCTCGGATGCTTATCTCGTTTAGTTCCGGAGCGGAAAATGCCGAAGTGAAACTTATTATAAAAAAATTCCCCTTCCAATCCTACTCAGACATTACTACAGAACCGATTTGCCTCAAATTTTCACTGAATACAGTTTGGATTTTTTTTACTTTGATTTTGAGAATAAAAAATGACCAGATGTGCACATGAAATAAATGGCAGGTGTCAGAACATATATTAACTCGGACCCCGGCTACTTCATGTTTTAACAACAGCAGAGTTCATGTTTACATTCAGTGAGATGGCCTAGAGTAATCGCTCCATTGTAACTAGGCGTAACTATTGACACCAGAAGTGATCTAGCTTACTTGGTAGTTATGTGAACGTGATTTTTTTGTTTTTTTTGTTGCAGAGGCTAGATTCTAGATCTAGATTCTGCATTGTTCTTATCATTAATAATATTTTGGTTCACTCAGATTTGATTATAACCACCAAAGTGCTTACTAAAACTGTGACTTAGCCTTAGATTTACATTCAGTGTCATGGCTTAGAGTTTTGATGTCTAGATTTTACCAAGACTAGATCTAAATCTAGATCTACATTCAGAGGTGACTACTTCATCCCGAGCATGATCGGGCATTCAAAGAAATTCGACTAGATTCTAGATCTAAGTCATGTGAACTATTCTAGATCTCTAGATCTCTAGATCTAGATTCTGCATTCTTCTTTTTCTTAATAATGATTATTTTGTTTCACTCAGACTTGAGTATTTATAATCACCAAAGTGCATAGATACTAAAACTGTGACTTAGCCTTAGATTTACATTCAGTGTCATGGCCTAGAGTTTTGATGTCTAGATTTAAAAAAAAACCTTTTTAATGGGCCAAAGGCGGTTCCTAAGCTCCGCAATCTGTTTAACAGCAATGCTGCTCCAGACTGTTTTACAGGAACTCAGAAGGGAAAGGTTGTTCACTTTTTCCCGCAAATATTGCGAGTTCTCCACTAGTTAAAAAAAACCCAGCAATGAATCAAAATTACAGCTTATTGCGCAACGCGCTACTGCCCCTTTCCAGTCAACGTCAGTAATTTAGATGTACGTAATAGTCTATACTTAGTCTTCACCAATTTTATATCGTTTTCATACGGAATAAAACTAAATCGAAACAAACAGTTGATTCTTTTATGAGCTTGATCAGTTACAGGGCATTGAATATTTAATTAGATCAGACCTGAATTCAGTCAAAGCGTTCAGAAAGACACATTAAGCTTGTCTGACCAAGATAAGGATATTAAGTCTAAGTGTTTAGTCGGCTATAACGAGGGCTTCTTAATGCCAGACCTAGATAAACTTGTGGAACAGACTTTCTTTTGTGGCAAGGATTTAAAGGTCATAAGAATTATGGAAAAACTAAAGAATTTTTGAATGATGACTCATTACATTATATCCAACCGTTTAAACAACATGAATATCATTATGAAAGTTGTGTAAAAATTTGAGATACCTAAGATCAATACCGTAGTTCTGGAGATATTTGAACTCGCAGCGGCGAAAATTCGCGCATATAGCTTACAACATAATTATATAGCCCTATATATGTAAAAACGTTTTATAATCAATGCAAAGCTTGCTCTCCGAGACATTGGCCTTGCACTAAGTTCTCAAAGTTAGTGAGGCAAACATGTTTTTGTGGCAAATCGAGTCTATTAGTTTATATCGAAAGCGTGGATTGACAAAAACTGTTAACTTTTACACACTTAATTTGAACTTCCTTTTACGTAATTTACACACCTCATGTCTCGTTTCCTTTTTCTCTTTCTCTCTCCATCTACCTGCCTTCTTCGAGGTCTCTCTTTATCTACAATTATGGGGATTTCCCGTTTCCTATATGGCTCTTTTTCAAGTCTCACTCATTCTTTGAAAGTTTGAGGCTCACACCCATTTCCCACTCTTTAGCTTTCTGCTTAATTTGTCAACTTTTCTCTCTTATTATTCCTGTTATGTTATCGACTAAAATCCAAGATGATACAATTTGACGTGGAAATGAATGTCAACTTTTCCCCTTATTAAAAACAAAAAAAAAGAAAGAAAAGAAACCAGAAAACTGTGAAAACGTTGATTTCAATTTTATACCAAAGGAGGTTGGCTTATTCAGTGAAACCTCCGCGCGTTTATAGGGCTCTCCTAAGTTCGTCTAACTGCGCATTAGAAGTTACAAGTAAATTTTTGTCACTCCCTTTGGACGAAACCTATTTTTGAAACTGGAAAAGGGTCATTAGAAATCGCTTTCAGGGGACGTTTCACTCTTTCAGTTTCTTAAATTTTATGAAAGATAATTTTTTTTTTCCGTAACATCCGTAAATAATAGTGTCTTTATCTCAACTAAAAAAACGCAAGTGTTTTTAACTCAAAATTAATGGTAGGCTCGAATCGTACTTAAGACAGACATTTCGGGCATTTCCACTTAGAGCCTTTTTCTCTCCACTGCTAACTTTAAACACTTGAAATCTTTCAATCATTTGATTACGCAGTAGCTGCCTTCACTATTTATTCCGATCCCTAGATCTACAATTATATAATGAGGCATACCTTAAATGTTATCGTTTGTTCTCTGTGTTCGTTGTTTATGGCTAAGTGCTGGTGTGCTTCCGGATTTAATTGGTTGCCTTTGGTGCGATTTGGATCTTTCCGTTCAAGTAAGCGAGTCGCTTAGAGAGGCTAAGCAAGGCCCATCACCGTGTAACTTCTTTTTAAGGAGCGTAGTAGTGGCGATTTGGTTTAAGCTATGTTTCTCTAAATGGCAACGCGGTGGGTGCCGAAGCTAGCTACCATTAATCAAAGGTTCGAATCATACTTGAGGCAGACATTTCTTGCATTTTCACTAAAAGCCTACTTCTCTACAATACTAACATTTTACCTTTAAATTCTTTCAATCATTTGATTGAACAGTGGCTGCCTCCACTATTCTAAAAATAACTAATAATTTATCTGTAAGGTGGTTTCATTTTGTAAAGCATTTTGCATTCCTTGTAGTACTAATGCTTTCCTCTTTATTTCTTTGTTGAAACCTAACATAGAAAAAACACGGCAAGTTGAAAAGTAGTATACTGTTATTCACACAATGTAGAAATGAACTTGACAGCTTCAACACTGCTAGACCGACCTAGTCACCTCTTGAAAATCATAACCTAGACAGTTTTTGTGAAGTCAAGAGAGTTTTTTTTTATATGGCACTATCCACTAAATGTTCTAATCGCTGTACAAGAGTTTTCATCCATCCCGAGACTTTCATGTCAATAATTAGGTGAGCTATCAACTCCATCTCTTTTACNNCCACCTCTTTCCTAGAAACTTATTGGTATCCACAGCATCATGTGGAAAGTATCCACAGCATCATGTGGAGCGGTCGCACACAAATGGTATTGTATTAATGAATCTGATGTCCAAGCTGAGAGAACCCAGGTCAAAGTTTACACGATTGGCTCTGTGGCCTAGCGGTAAGACACTCGCTCAGAGATCGGGAGGTGTGGGTTCGCTTCCCGGCCGAGTCAAACCAAGGACTTCAAAATTGGTTTTAGCAGCTGATCCGCCTAGTGTCTGGCACTATGGATTTAGAGCTTAGTCTGGTCGGCCCGGTGTCAGGATAATGTGACTGAGTGTGGTGTATGCAGCGCTCCTTACATCACAGTGTGGCAGCACGCTTTCAGATTCTCCCAAGCGCCGTCTCTGATATAACCTGGTAGTTGAAATGAGACGTTCAAATTCAAACAACTAACCAACCAAATCAAAGTTTATACAAAAATATTGCTACGGTATGTATTGAAAGTTTATAATATGTTCCTTCATATAATACGCTATAAAAAGTTTGAAGTGATAGATGGAAATTAGATCATCAACCAGAGCTCTGCTTAGTGATCTATTTATATTCTCTTTTTGAAACGTTAAATACGTTGTTCTTTAGCATCTTGGAAATAGTATGTCGTAAGTCCCTCTTCTTTAACATGCAACTACTAAGCTCGCGATCGAGATGTCAAAATAGTTGTTTTTTTCAGTAAAAACTTTAAAAGAAAGGATCAATCTCTGACTCTGATTTTTGTGTGAAAACTGCAGAACTGATTTATTTTGTTGGAGCGCTCACAGCCCTGTGATCTGATTATGCATGCCGTGAAGGCTGTGCAGCTCCGCCAACCAATCAACGTTTCAAAGACACGTAACATTCATCTTCATTTCATCTCTCTAATTCCTCTCACACTTTCACCTCAATCACTAAGAATCCGATAAAGATGTTATTTTCTGTCTAAATTGAGTCTTCAGTACAATTAGAAGATAGTGAGACTTGCAATGCAGTTTGAGATTATGAAAGATATTAAACTAAATGTCAAACAAGAGTTGTGGCATGTACTCACGTGCAGGGTCTTACTTAGAACACACCGGTCGTCTATGGCGGGGATTTCTTTCGATGTACTCACACGGAGCGGCCCAATGTCCATTAATTACTTCGTGACTCGCCCACTTCTAATAAAGAAGGTCTGCAGTTTCATAGTCCTCCATACGTTTTATGAGCGTGTCTCTACAAGTAAAGAAATAATGTGATGTTATAAGTTATATAAATAATTATACGGAACGGTCTCTCTGAACTTCCCGGCTATTTAACTCCTATCATATTTCCCAATTTGCGGCATAGGTTTTTGTTGAATCTTGTAGAGACCCACAAGCAAACTAGGCATAGTGAAGCTGATGTTGGAACTTCTGGAAACAATTGTTATGATGAAACACTGTCTGTGTTCCACAAAAAAATCAACAAGAATGAATTACTCTATCTTGGATAACTCGTCTTTACACCTAATTGTCACGAGACATCGTGAGAACCGTTGAAGCAACTGCAATGAACCGATCTCTCTTCGGGTAGACTAGAAACATTATTTATTATATATTATTATATATTGCATGTGTATACACAGATAATGACATTTTCTTTACAAAGTTGTTTTTTTTCTGCCTGTTTGGAAATATTAAACAATTTTCGAAAAAAAAATAAGATATGATGCATGGATTGGAGAGTGAGTTGGTAAAGAAATGAAGAAGAGTAAGAGTTTGAATGAAATGATGAGAAGTTTGTTAGCAGTATAAATTCAATAATGATATTGACCAGATTGTGAAGTTGAATATGCCCATTTGTTGTTATTTCTAAACATTTTTAATTATTTCCTTTTATGTAATTTAGTTGTGACCAAGTGTATAAAACAAATTTCTTGAAAAAAGATAACGTATTATTACATCATTATAATTGGTATTATTATTATTATTATTGTTAATACTATTACTATGATGATTATTATTACTATTATTGTTAATACTATTACTATAATGAATATTATTATTATTATTATTATTATTATTATTATTATTATTATTAAACTCAGTTGACAAGGCTTACGAGAGATCCAACAAAACTGAGACCGGCATACCCAAGACATCGTTGCTGTTCTCTTGTTAAAATAAGTCCAAAAGCTTTGTTGTCGTTAATGATTTCTTCTTTGTTATTATAAGTTGCGTAAACAAGAAAAACAGATTAGTTTGTCTTTTTGAGGTTCTCTCGCAATTTGAGACACTTATTATAACTACTAAATATTCTAGAGTATGAAAGTTGCATTTCGTACCTGTTGAATTGTTGCAAATGTTCAGGGACGAACGACTAAACTTATTAAAAGCAGAAATGTTGTATGTTGATGAGATAAAGATATGCAGCTGCCGATTCTAATTTAAATTACAGAGGTGTTTTATCTTATTAGCACAAAGAGTTCACAAACTTGATGATTGAGGGCCAAAAATTTCTGCATTTAAATCATTACATTTATCACAGGTTGGGTTTTGAAATTTTTTAGCGGTTGTAAAACAAACAGTTCAGGCACCGATTCATTCAAATAACTTTGAAAATTTGGAATAACTTTGAATAAGAAATTAAAAAAAAACACAACGTAAGCCATTTTAAAAACTTTATAAATTCTGGTCACAATTAATAACGAGACACGGTGAAATATATATGCGGAACGCAAACAATCTGTAAATTCACTTTCCCGTCAAGTTTTATAATTCTTCGCTAGTCCCTGATTTAAAGGAACATTAACCGCGTGTTTTAGGCCTGCAAGTTGCGGGGAAAAAGCTTTTAAAGGATCTATTACAATTACAGCCACATATCGTGTAACACATGAGCTGGCTCTTAATCCTACTTTCACCTTTGGGGTGGAAATGCACCCCGATGCCATGTAATTTGGCTCTGAGACCCTCAATTTTCGCCTATAAACACGGAATTTTATGACTTTTCCAAAATTGACCACTTTCATAACTTCTCTAAATGGCATGCCTTTCACGTGCATAGTTTACTCACCCCAGATGACCTCCCCATGGAATCTGAGATTTTATTTGTTTGGGGTAGGTTTACACCCCCTATGAAATGAAAATTTAAAAAAAAACTAGCCGGAACCCTCTTATTTCATCTATTGGAGTGCATATGCACCCCATGCAATTTTATATAATAGAAAAGTAAGTCGCCTCATAAGTCAAAATTGTATAAAATTTATAAAATAAGAGATACCCCCCCCCCAAAAAAAAAAAAAAAAAATAAAATAATCAAATTACTTTCTATGCCATTTAGCCCGAACCCGGTCAACGTCGAAAATAATAATGTCATGATTATTAAGAGCTATTATTTGTAGTCGATCCTTCAACGACCCAATCACCAATCTGAAAACACTAACTGCTGTGCAGCTATCAATTGAAAGTCACGCTGCCCTAGTATGCTCTAGAACGATTTGTCTGGTTTTTTAAGTATCGGAATATTTACAAAAAAGTTCGCAACTAACCGGAAATTTCAGGTCTGGGTGTGTTCGATAACTGCCCACGCAAATCTCGTATAACTGTTTCCTGTTTACTCTGGTCAATTTTTTTATAATTATTCTTGCCTAATATTTGCTACGTCACAGTCATAGCTTGTTAGCTTGCGAGTTCAAAGCCTTGTTCCTATAAGTATTTATGTAACAGAACTGCATTGAGTTTTGGGCGCATATTTAAGGCTGCCACAATTCTAGGGATAAAAAAAAAAACATACATTAAAAACTTTTGATATTGTTGTTGGTTTTGCCATGATTGTCATTGTTGTAGTTGTTGTTGTGGTTGTTGTTGTTGTTTTTGTTGTTGTATAATCCGTTTCAAACAAAAAAAATGCGTGTTTCTACAGTACTTTTTTGTTTCTATCCGGATTAGTTTGAAATTTTGCACAATTAATCACCTTATTTTGTCTCTTTAGGCAGTTATTTCTTTTGTTTGTTTTTAAAATTATAACGGGAACTATTTATTACACTCTACGAAATGCATTATTCTTGTCTTGTTTGGTGAAACTTCAAAACAGGACTTTTTTTTTATCGTAAAGTAATCAACCTTCTCTCTGACCACGCCAGTTAGCCGGGCAGATAACATGAACCCTACATGATACTGTGAGCAAAATAGAGTGATATAAAGCAGCTCACCGTACCTAGGACACAAACTAAGCGCTTTTAACTAACACAGGGCTGTAAACCTGTTTAAAATTAACTGGTACAGTAAAAAACTCTGAATACAGACCTGGTGAAATGTTGGTAAAACAGGTCTTCTAAGGGTTAGGTCCTAATTTAGGGGTAAAATTACCTTTAAAAATATAGTTGTAGCCTTCCACCACTGAAAGCAGTCTCAAGACTTTCTTATTTCAACCAGTAGGCCAATACATGCCCAAAGCAACGTCAACACACATTTCATAGCCTTGCACTTGTAGTACCGTAGTTTAATATACGCTGAATTACTAGATTTCCAGTCATTTCCGTCACTGCCTTTAGTCAATTACCCATTTCAATAGATGGGTGGACTAGGCAATGTGTAGAAAGTTTGTTTTCATAAGGCAATGACAACATGATTTGTGGTTGGGACAAGCAAACCTCTAAGCCACGGTGCCCGACTATACCCATACGCGGACACCCTTAAATTCTATGTCACATAGGATGGATGGTCTATTCTGAATGGGCCTTAGTTGTAGGGTTCTGTTGTATCCTTAAGCTAAAACGTAAACATACGTGAAGCACTGATCGTGCTGGGGTGCCTGATGGTCTGTAGTCTTCATCACTTCGCAGTCCCCTGATGGCGTGCGAGCCTAGAGCTGCCACCTCCCAAACAAAACTGGCAAGTTTTGTCCATGCTGATCTGCATGACTGCTGCAATTGGTTGACTAACATTAATAATGATCATCCTATTGTGACTTACAAACTAAC
>BMAT01011830.1:0-12898 GCA_019649035.1 Elysia marginata | reverse complement strand
CTCTCTCTCTCTCTCTCTCTCTCCTTCTCTCTATCTATCTATCCATCCATCTCACCACCAAACTTTCAAGTGAAAAAGCCGGAGATAAAATCTAAGCATCTAAAATAGTTTCCACTACGTTAAAGGGTCTTTTAACAGTTTACAAACATTAATAATGCATTATGAGGAACCCGTCTATGGAACGGTCGAGAGTGGATGGAAAGTAGCAAACACTCAGTTTTGACGTTGTTAAATTGTGTATTAGCGCCACCGATGTCTTTTTAGTGGATATTATGCTTTGCATAAGGATTATCATTACTATTATTATTATTATTATTATTATTGCTATTATCATTTTTATTATCATTATTATTATCATTATTATTATCATTATTATCATTATTATTACTATTTACTATTTTTGGTACATTATGTATTTTTATTGTTATTATTAATATAATCTTTTTGTTATAATTATTGACGCCATCTGGAATAATGTATACTCAACGATTTACATTAGCGATATAAAACAGATAATCCTCTCTCCCTTTTTCTCTCTCTCTCTCTCTCTCTCTCTCTCTCTCTCTCTCTCTCTCTCTCTCAGTTCCTCTTTCTGTACTCCAAGGTATTGATGACAAAACTGTTTTAAAAATACTCTTTTTTTAAAACCAACCACTATGTAACATTTTCAACACGAAATAACATTCTTATTCTGTATAATACTGCTTTTAGGATATGTATTTGCAATTCAAACATAGAAACATATCTCTTTGCCTAGCTTTAAAAATTAGTGTCCTCGCTTCAATATATTGTAGATCTTAGCCTTTCTCTTGGTAGTGTTCAAGGCCAAAATATATAACAAACTATCTGCATCACGTTTCTGTGAGAAAGAGCCCAAAACATGGTCAACAAACATGAGGCCCTAACCTGCCTTTTTGCCTAGGTTGCTCTAAGCCAAAGCCTTACTAAGGCTGAAAAAAAGTTCTTGCCATGGTCAAATGAAGAATAGCATTAAAAAAATGCTTACTCCTTGATGATCCATTCAGATAGAGTTTTCTGGAAAATTTTACACTTGAAATCTATAACCATTTACGGCACGTGTCCTTGAATTCCGTATTCAA
Organism: Elysia marginata; assembly: GCA_019649035.1. Classification (NCBI taxonomy): domain Eukaryota; kingdom Metazoa; phylum Mollusca; class Gastropoda; family Plakobranchidae; genus Elysia; species Elysia marginata. Next base: position 11,798 of record BMAT01011830.1, on the reverse strand, counting down.
ATTTACTCTCTGAAACAGTACTAGGTTTATTCTCCTATCTTGAATATTTTTATCATTATTGCTGTTATTAGCTTTGTATTATGTCGTAAAATAGATACAGAGAGATATGAAGGGGTAGAGAAATTATAGAGAAAGAGAGAGAGGCACACATAAACAAACGCCGACAAATAGACTAAGACAGATACAAAAGTCAGAGGCTAAATAAAGCTATATGTCGAAGTTGCACTTTTTGAGAAGAAGTGTATAAATATATGAAATAAGGTTAGAAAATAGCTCATTTAATTGTCCTTCTTTTATTTACACTTTAAATCTAACTCGAAATGAGCAAACTCTGTTACGAAACATGATTTTAACAATTTTTTTATATCCTTGTCATTTGCAAAGCCTATAATGGCAAGATCTAGAACACTTTATCTCAACTTAACGTAGGAATAGGTAGCAAAATACTGAGATAATACTGCTGTACAATACTCTCGCAGTCAACCTATCCTGAAACGTTGACCGCAATTAAAAATTGATATTTTAGCCCTGCAGTAACGAAAGTTATACGCAATGAACTCTCATTAAGTAGATATGCCCTCCTCGCGACGCCGTGCAGCTGAGGGTCTAAACTATTGAACTGATCCGTTAATCAATTCTGCACATTATGAGATTGAACAACAAATATCCTTCCTTTATGTAACGAGCAAACTGAATTTGGTTTGTGCGAAAAAAATTGCTTTCATGAAGATAAACAGAAAGAGAGACAGAGAAAGAGACATAGAAAGGGAGAGAGGGAGAGAGAGAGAAAGACAGACAGGCAGAGAGGCAGGCAAACAAACAGGCAAAGAGACATGCAGTCAGACAGATCGACAGACAGACACACAGAGACGGACAGACACCTGTCAGAGGGAGAGACATACAGAGACAGAGAGGCAGACAGGCAGGCCGACAGACAGACAGACGGACAGGCAGACAGACAGACGGTCGACTAAATTCTTATCAATTGTGTCATAGGAACTGAATTCAATTTCAAAGGACATACCAGAGTGTCAATTAAAAGCAAATAGAGACACAAAGAATATCAAGAACTTAGTGTTTTCACGCGTATAATTGACATTTTGGTACGTCCTTTTTGTAACAATATAAAAACTACAGCTGCTTACTTTTTTTTCTCTTAATCCATTTCTCCAGCAAAAAAATAGTTACCAATCTATGTAAAAGTGAGAACAGATTTTAGTTTTCCGCTTGACACCCATTGGATAATGAAGTTTTTAGTTTTTACCACGATGTATAAAATACCTTTTCTTAGATTTGATTTTTCCAGGATAAGAAAAAGAGCAGTTATGTGAGTGAGTAAAAGTAAAAGATTCCTCACTAACGTCACTGAAAAATCTAAATTTTCTTGTTTTCTGTTTTAAAAGTTATGATGTCTAGACAGGAGAAGAATTATTTGCTCTGAAAATTGCAAAATTTTCCAGAACTGGAATATCACATTAATCCAATTTCTTCCAAATAGATAGGGGAAAGAAGTAATTTTTGAAAGTTCAAAAAGTATAGACAGATTCAGATAAATAGATTCAGATAGGTAGATAAATAAACAGTTAGAGATTGAAAGAAATAAATAGATAGATAAAGAGATAGATAAGTAGACAGACATGTAAATAAATAGATACGAGTAGATAGGTATTTTCCTCATAAAGTGCAAACCTCACCTGAAGAAAGCAACTAAGCTTGAAACAGACCTGTCGTATGGTAGGCCTTCAAGTCCTTATTGATATTTAGATAGATTGATGGATTGATGGATGGATAGATGGATAGATAGATGGATAGATAGATGGATGGATAGATAGAAAGATAGATAGATAGAGAGATAGATACATAGATATAGGTGTTAGGATAAAGTAACATAATTCGTAAAGTACTCTACTTCGAGAGAGTAATAATTGCTATATTTACCTCAAATTAATGCCTTGCCATGACTTATGACTTGCAGCTCTGCCCTAATCAGATGGCTGAATGATCTGTGTTGGCTGGCTTGTCGGTCTTTAACAGCACGGCCGGATGGGGTACCTTCGCTAACCAGAATCTCTTTATGGGGAATAAAATCTACCTACGCACATTTAAGGAACCTCTACTTTTTTCGTCTAACAAGTTTTTCTTCTAGGCACAACGGACAAGTCTTTTTCCCGGCATGTACGGGCTAGTTTTTTTTTTAAGTATCTGCCAATTTATTTTGTGTTCTATTTTTTTTGTCTTTTAGGGCCCAAATGTGTTCACCAAGGCTGGTAGAGGCTTTTTTATGCTCTAGTTTGAAGGATGACTTGTGTGTTGGTTATACCCTGGTTTTAAAAGTGTTTTCTGTGAGTCCTGCATATGTTTCTTGTTTATTTGTTTTTGTCTCCGTTACAGTGGCCTTATGGACGATGCATTTAGCGAGGCAATGTCCTCTCAGTGGGCAGTTTTCTTTTTGTCGGCAGTTGCAAGTTGTTTCTGTGGATGCCTGTTCGCTACGATGCTGTTGTAACAATTCATTGTTGTGGTTCCAGATTGTTTGATTGACGTTTATAGACCGCTCTTTATTATTGGTTCGTATTTGTAGTCAGTTAAATTTAAGTTTCTCTTTGTTTCATTGCTTTTATTTTTTAAAAAAATCAAATTGCTTGAATGTTTTGTCCATGTTTTAACACAAAAAAATTTAATTTAACCTTAAAATGTGGTCCGTAGTAAGAGACATGGTGGTCCATATCTGAAGAAATGGTTATTGTTGAGCGGTCAATTGATTATTCTAGAACCATATTGTGAATAATAATGTAACTATGTGAACCTCACACCACCCCCGCCACTGACTACACCTGTAGCAAATGATAACGTAGCTGCAAGTCCAGAAGAGGTTTTCTAAAACCACAGCAGATGCTTCAGTGACACTAAGCGCATATTGCCATTGTCCCTTGAGACAGAAGGTTACCATCATTATATGAACCTTGTAAGGTTGGTTGGTTGCTTGACATTTAACGTCTTTTTTCAACTACAAGGTTATATCAGAGACGGCGCTGAGGACAATTGAAAGCGTGCTGCCACACTGTAATGTAAGGAGCGCTTGCATACACCACACCCAGTCACATTATCCTGCCATCGGGCCGATCAGATTTAACACTAAATCCATGATGCCAGACACTAGGCGGATCCACTGCTAATACAAATTTTAAAGTCCTTTATTTGACTCGGTCAGGGATCGAACCACGCACCTCTTGATTTCTGAGCAAGTGTCTTACGGCTAGGCCACGGAGCCGGTGAACCTTGTAAGACTGGAAATAAATCTATATTGGTTTATTTTATTAAATCTTTTTCGAAGAGGGTATATTTCAGCTCTAAAAGTACACGCGTAATCTCTTTACTTTGATGTAGCCTAAAAGGTGATCCGTTTTTAGGGACATTATTGTTCTTGTTTTTGGACGCGTTCTGCAGTATGGACCATTTGCAACAAAAATTGGATTTAACAGTACGCCTTTGCTGGTGCATTTTAAGGTTTCTGTTCGTGTGTGGCACTTCAACAGAGGCAAAAGGAATAGTGCAAAAGTAAGAAAGAAGCAACTCTAGTCAAGCAAGATAATATAATTACTTTAACTTGAAAAGTGGTCCATATTTGTGGACTTTTCCCCAGATAGATTGATAGGTAGAGAGAGAGAGAGAGAGAGAGGAGAAGGATAGAGAGACAGAGGAAGAAAGAAATGGAGATAGACTTAGGGAGAGAGAAAGAGAAAGAAAAAGAGAGAGAGAAGGTAGAAAAGGTATTGATTATGGGAGATACAAGGGATAAAATTTGATAGTATGGCCTCATATAAATATGTCAAATGCTTGAAATCCGTTAGCTTAGCTGCTTTATGCTTCTTCTTTCTCCTACTATTTTAGGATAATTGTATTAAATTTGGCCTTCCCTTTATCACCACAACGATTTTTATACCGGACAAAAACATAACACCTAAATTGTTTTTATTATTTTACTGTTCGTCCAACAAAAAACATAACTATTGTGATTTCTTCCAACAACGCGATGTATAAAATCTAACAAGTTAAAAAAAGAGAATGTTTTTTTTCTTTAATTTGTGATAATTCAAAGCATCGTAAAAGCCTGATGGACTAAATCCCTCGAGCAAACATTTCACGTCTTAAAAGCCGAGACATCCAACAAATATGGACTCAAGAAGCATCGTATTGCCAAAAAATGATTAACTCCTTTCTAAACTAGAACATGGCATCAAAGCAATGACAAACATTTTTTTTTCAACACTACAGATATAAGGTAGTTAAACCCACAGGTTCTGAGTATAAGACCCAAAAAAGCGGCTTCATTGACAGAAGACTGTGAAGGAAATTGCTTGAAGCCCGATTAGATCAGCAAAATGAGTTGTCTGCCTTGCGAAATGCCACAGTCTGAAAGCAGCGATAACGGGTCTGTCTCACAGTAGTCCGATGTGGACCTTGATCTGATTTTTGTTTTCAGCTTTATCCCTGAGGCGTCTCAATAGGAACATAATTATGGTTCGAAGTTTGTTTTTGGGGAAGGTATTTTTATTAGACAGGATTCATTGACTTTAAGAAACACCACAGCAGGTAAATACATCTTGGCAGCTTTAGTTTTTTTCTCTCCCCCCCCTCCTCCCCAATCCCACTTCTGTCACAGTTTAATTTCATTCTCGGGAATAGTTACAGATTCAAGCAGGGTCATTTCTAACTAGAACACGTAACATCTCCACCGAATGTCAAATGTAGTAAGAAAAAATTTAGAAAAGAGATGAAGAAAACGAGAAAGTGATATAAAGAGAAAGTTGTGATATTTTATCTATTTCAAAAGTCACATTAAAAAGTATAATATAGCAGTTGTTTGATGGATTTGGGGACATTTGAAAGTATTTTTCTCCATTCGGCTCATCCACGTAAATTCGGTCTTATATGACGCAAATAAATTTAAAAATGTGCTGCGTTTACTTTAAAGTTTTTTCATTTTTTTTTCTTTTGATATCAGTTTTTTTAAGGCGAAAATATTTTTAGATTATTTTCTAGCTAAAAACGAAGTGGGTATGGAAAAAAAGAGCGTAAAGAGCGTTTGTATATAGCGCTTCTCCACCAATATGCTCTAGGCGCTGTACATGACAAACCCATTGCGTAATTAAAATGCGAATAAAAAGCGAAAAATCTATTATGAAAAGAAAAAAAAATGAGGAGACACTTAGGCTATTATTCCAGACCCTTTTAGCACAGATTGGCATTTAATTGCCTTCTACTGAAAAAGCGAGTGTTCAAAATGGTGCATAGTGTGATTTATCGAATGCCTAAATTTGTAGCGCAGTGCACCCGATCCTTATTGAAGCGAAAAAGTCGCATCTTTAGAAATATAAAATACAAATGGCTAAAATGTATGATATATATTACGCGAGCCACGAGGTAAATAATGGTCCCCTAATTTATTAAAAATATGTCTTTCTTCCACCCGGTTATACAGTTGATACGTGATATCATCCGTCAAAAGCAATTTTTTTGTGTTTTTTTTTTTTCGCTTTTCAATTTTCAGCCGATGATTTAATGGAGAGCGTTGTTCTCAACGCCCACGCTTGTGTGGCTAAAAATCTAATAAGATCGAAGTCTTTTACGAAAGTTAGACAATGTGTTAAATAAATTGCTAATATTGGTGTTTGAACCCGTTTACCTACCCATATAGACTTGACCACATTGCCTGTTTTTAAAGAAAAACAAGCTAAAAAATGAAATAGCAAAGCTACAGGGCGATTTCGACACAGCGAGGATAGATCTGTGTAAATTTTAACATGTGCCCTTTGGATCTTAAAGATGTACCTGTTTTATCATCCTGCAGTTATTCTAGATCTAGGCGAGATTTATGCTTCTGCAATGGAAACTCAAAATCTAGGGTCAAATAGAAGACGGGTTAGAGGGATGAGTAGGGACAGAAAAAAAAACTTATATATTTGAAGATACCTCGAAAAAAAAGGGAAGGGGAAGGGATAAAAGAGGGAATGGAAGAAAAATGAAAGAGTTGTACTGATAGGTTAACGGGTATTGGATTCTAGACATCAGACATTAACTAAATACAAATGTTGATCAAAATAAAGAGGCTCAGACAAAAATTTAATAGAAAAATATAGGGCAAAAGATAAAGAAGTAGGCCGATAGTGAGGGGGATAAACATTATTAAGGGGAAATAATATAAAGAGTGAATTCTGAAGTGAGTGGAACAAAACCCCAAGAAAATAGTTTTGATAAGTGAAGAAAATCTAGACATACCGAAAGAATAAAACAGTTAGATACAGATTCGATTTCGGTATCTTGGTATTTTTCACAAGCGTCGTTGCCAAGAACATGTCAACTAAGTAATAATTTCATTGAAAACAGCCAGTCGTTATTTTCGTTGGTTCGATGGTATAAGGCATGACGCACTCCGGGGTCACACTTTGACTTGGCGTTTCTCTCATTTAAAAGCTTTGCGAGATATTTTTTAATTGTAAAGTAATTGATGAAAACAAGAAGAACTCGTTTTTTTTAGCTGATTGACTGGCAGCGTAGGCTTTTTAGCAAAAAAAAAAATAAATTCTCGGGTTCTCTCATTTTGATACAAATTCGTCACGCTTATTTCCTATCTTTAAGTGAACAAGTTTGAATAATTTTATAGTGTGAAATAGTTTTCCCAAATTTGAATGATTTTTAGGAGACTGCAAGCGGCGCAATAATCTCTACAGCAAAAGAGGAATCACTTCTTCCGCTGTACCAATTTGGGTGAAACATCTTTACGTTTTACACACTTAGCTACAAATTCAACAAATGTAAGGACCAGACTGGCTTGCCCTACTTCTTAAGTGTCTCTTGGTAGATTGCCAAAGAGAATGAAAGAAAAATAGTCCGTCTGAAGTGATTGTAACACAAGTGTGTAAATTAAAAGCATAGAAAGAGATAAAGAGAGGGAGCGCAAGAGAGAGAGAGAGAGATAGAGAGAGACAGACAGACAAAGAACGCAATAGAGGGAGAGAGATAGATAGAGAGAGCAAAGAGATAAAGAGTAGCAATGAAGGGGGTGAGAGACAGGCAGGGCTATAAAATGGGAAAGGGTAAAATAAGAAGCCAAACACCAATTAACCGTCAAAGCGAAGAAATTGATAAATACAATATTTTGTTAAAAAAAATCAGTAATAAGGCTTGGTGATAATATTTTTACTTAGTCAGCCACGTAGCATCATGTGTTCTAGAAACATAGACCGTTTTTATCCAAGAACACCATCGGATAAAAAAGTGTAATCAGCTCATGTCAAAAATTGTCTGCGAATACCAATTGCAAATTGTTAATGATTTAAGCTTTTTAGACGATAGTAAAAGTATTAAAGATGACGAAGAAGAAGAAGAAGAAGAAGAAGAAGAAGAAGAAGAAGGAGAAGATTGGTTGGGTTAGGTTGTTTGAATTTTAACGCCTCTTTTCAACTACAAGGTTATATCAGAGACGACGCTTGGGACAATTGAAAGCGTGCTGCCACACTTGCGAGCGCTTGCATACACCACATCCAGTCACACTATCCTGAGCCAACCAGACTTAGCACTAGATCCATAATGCCAGACACCAGGCGGATCAGCTGCTGATACCAATTTTAAAGTCCTTGGTTTGACTCGGCCGGGGATCGAACCCACACCTCCCGATCTCTGAGCGAGTGTCTTTACCGCTAGGCCACAGAGCCTTTTAGGAAGAAGAAGAAGAAGACGGAATTACATAACTTGACAAACAGAGCTTAGGCCATAAGGTTAAAGCAGGACAAAACATGACACGCAAAGCCTAAAATAGCTTTCAAAAAACGAGGCCAAAATCTAGTTTACATCTAGGCTTTTTACAAACTCTGAATCAAAGTATCTTCAACATCTAGCTCTAAATCTTGATTTTATAGATTTGAAAAATAATGGTAGGCAGACAAATGAGGAATGACATTTTAATACGAGTAACAGAACGTTTCGTATTTTTTTTTAATTTTTATACACTTAATTAATCGACATGTCAGTCGCACTGTGATTTAATTATAATGTAAAAGCTAGAGCACTAGTCTTACTATTCACGTACTGACGACTGGTTTGTAAAATGTTTTAAAGACAATATATAGATCTAAAAAAAATAATGAACTAGGTCAACACGGCCCGTTATCATTTGGATATCAATTTCTAAGATTTAAGCAATGCATTGATATCAAGAATACAGGTTTGTTTTAGGTGTGTGTTTTTTCCCTAAAATTCTATATCAAACTAAGAAGCGTATCTCAACGGGAACATTACATCTAGGTTGATTAACAGAAAATACGACAATATTTTTGGTGTTTTTTTTTTCGTAGAATGGAACCTACTCTCACTTTACCTCAAATCTTATTCCCTTTACCAGGTTCAACCCACCTAAGTCCATCCATCTATATGTACTTTCAATTCTAACCTATTCTCTACCCTTAGAATAGAACCCCTCAATAGTAACGTTTGTCACGGAATCCATCTATTATGTTAGTTCGGCTGGAACCAGAAACCCTGAAATCCGATGGTGATGATGATGAAAATTACAGGTCACTGAAAGCCTATTAGTCTCGCATAGACTAAAGAAATGTATATCTTCACTTCATCATTATCCTTAACCCTTTAACTTTTTTTTCTTCTTGATCTTCATCAGATCTTCTTTGTTTCTTGTTCTTCTTTCTCCTCCGGTGTATTTTGTTCGTACATTTTTTTTTATTGTTGCTCTTCTTGTCCTCGTTGTTGTTTTGTTTTTGTTGTTTTTATTCTTTTTTTTTTGGTCGTGTTCATGTTCTTTTCTAGTTTTTGTTGTTATTCCTTGTTGCTGTTGTTCTTCGTGGTCTTCTCTTTCTCTTCTAATTCCTCTTTTTCTACTTGACCAAGGCCTACTATGTACTAGACGTAATATTTTTTTAAATTGATTATATACAGAACGAGCCACGTTAAAGTTTGAAATTTTATTGAAAACTTAAACTCAAATTTCCCATCACCAAAATAACAAGCTTAATGCTGCTGGAGTTCAAAGCATTTTGAATGCTACAAAAAGACTCAATATGCAGGTATAAGCATCTACTCTTATCTTTGTTTTTCATTCTGCCTCTTATCAATTCACGACCACCCTTTACAAAACTCTGCAGTCTCTTTCGACGGCCATTACTGTGAGGATATACATCGGAGATACATCGGTCTTGTCCAGGAACGAAGGCTGTTGAGTTCAAATATACCTGCTAGATGACAATATTTACAATTGTTGCTTGAAGATACTTTTAGAAACTAAAAGTTTATCTAGATTTTTATTGATAAAGTAAAAATGAGCAAAAACTTATTCGTTTTAGTTAACACAATTAACTAGAATCTTTCACGTGCCGCAAAAAAGACATTGTTTTGCCTTGATCTAATTTTTGCCAGAATAATTTCTGTGTCTTACATGTTGGCAGGATCTCAGTTCATTCCACCTATCTTTTCCATTTTTGGGGGGATAAAAATAACAACGTTGGGACAACTGAGCAAACTTTCTGTTTGCCGGAAAAAATATCTTTCATGTAATTCTTCGACCTAATAATGCGAAATTTCTATCCCTGTCCTCCCCCAGAATGTATCTTTTCTGAAGAATCCCATTTTAACCAGAGCGTAGTCAGTTGCTTCCACAAAAAAGCTTTTAAGGTTCTTCCTGTTCACAGTTCAGGTAAAGAAAAAGACCATTTTCTTTTGGTCACCAAGTCGTTGCTATTTAAGTAAAGCGAAGAAGCCAAAGTTTTAGAGCATCTTTCCAATTCACAAAAGTTTGTAATTTTGGTAGATCAGATTGGACGCAATCTCAAGTTTAAAGAAAAATAGGAACTGATTTTTTTTACTGAATAAAGAGACATTAAAGCAATCTTTATCAGATTATTAACTTCTTATTACGTGAATGATGGGAAATTTAAAAAAAAACAGAGACTATAAAAGAAGCAGGTGTTCAACGCTTTTTATACCCCTGATGATTTTAATTTCTTTACTATGAGAAACCAAGTTAGAGAGGGATAGAGAGAGAGGAGAGAGAGGGAGAGATAGAGAGAAAGAAAGAGATAGAGCGAGGGATAGACAAAGAGGGAGGTAGAGACAGAGAGAGAAATCCTGATAATGTAACTAGCTAGATAGCGAGTAAAAGGAGTAAAAAGACAGACTATATTGTTTGTTGAAAGTAAGGAGCTTAGAGGGGAGAAATATGGAGCGATGGAAAGAGGCATTTTGATTAATTTTTCAAACTTCCTGTAAACATTTTATGTAAACAGAACGACAGTGCTGCCGTGGACAAACGAAATGCAGTATCTCTCATATGGTTTCTACTGCAGATTCTGCTTTTAGTATCTCCCCGGGCAGAGTGGAGGAAAAGGGAAGGGAAAATAAATATATTCGATGTTAGAAAAACAAAAAAAAAAGGGGAAAAGACTAAAGTTTAAACGGACAGAAAGTGAGGTCGCGAAGAGAGACTCTAAGTGGGATAAATCGGCTTTGAAAGCTATAGAGAAATAAAAGGGGCTGTAAAGGTTTTAAGCATTTAGCGAGTAACGTGCAACCATCTTTAATAGCAGTTGTAGGAAACGTCTGTTTTTTAATGGTTACCTGTGTAAACAAAGGCTGTAAATCTCATGCTGAATGAGCAGAGAATAGAAAGAGTATAATAAAATAGAAAGAGGCTTTGGGGAAAGACGAGGAGGTGGAACAGTCTTAAGACATTTAGAGAGTGGATATTATAGAGAAGAAATAAAAAAAATGTTACAGTTTGAAGCTGAAAGAACAAATAAAGAAAATGGAGCTGAAAAGAAAAGAGAGAGAGAGAGAGAGAGAGAGAGAGAGAGAGAGACAGACAGACAGACAGACAGACAGGCAGACAGACAGACAGACAGACAAACAGAAAGACATTCAAAATATAATAAAGGTGCAAAGAGAAAAAGAGAGGGGTAAGCGGAAGCGAATCAGAAATAATGATATATAGAGAGTATAACAGCGCTCTATATCTAAATAGACAGAAAGGGCGGTGATTTATTCAACCTCGACCCATTTTCGGACGCTCTGCCTCGAAGTAAACAATTAATCGGTTTCCAGATCAAGGGCGTTGCGATTGTAACTGTGAATTAATATTGAACAGGTGGACTCAAATTTTCTTCGGTCCTGGCGTGTAATTTTCATTATTAGACACCTTGCGTGTGGACGACGATAACCGTATACGTACGACTTAACAAAATTCAGAGACAGCTTGAGCTTTGTAACAGGCCCCTGGGGTTCACGGTGTGTTTATTTTTTTATGGCAATCTAGAATTTTATACCGTTTGGACCGGCCTCCTAAGCGGGCCGGTAACGCATGGTCTTTAGTTGGGAACACCAATTTTATAACATCAATAAACCAAGACACCTGCTTGCAGTTTTTGAGAGCAGTGACAAACAAACTCTGATTTGAAAAGGAAGTAAGAGGCTGGGCGTTGTTTAACACTTTCTGGCTCCTGATGCAATGCATGCAGCGAAACCTTTGAAGATTGCTTGGTTGAGGCTGGATAATTATGCAAAAAAAACGGAACTGATACATTTTTCATAAGTTTATATATAACATACAAGTGTTCTGCAGCAGTTTCTGGGTGGAGTTTACAACACGCTACAAATTTTACATCCCGAAGTCATGTATTATCACTTGTTGCAGAGGTTTGGGAAGACAGCCTACGTTACTCTAGTTTTAGAGTACGTCCTAGGTCGCTCTGATCGCATATTTCTCGCAGCTCAACTAAGTTCCGCTATAAGTG
>BMAT01011818.1:115279-127840 GCA_019649035.1 Elysia marginata | reverse complement strand
TTTGTTAGGAATGTTAGTTGGTCGCTATTTTAAAAAGGGTCGTCGCCATTTTAAAAAAAGATGGTGGATATCTTTAAATAGATGGTCGCCATTTTAAAAAGCGTTCGCTGAAAAGAGCGTTGCATAGGGAGGAGAGCGCTCGCGGCGAACGGTTTGCTTGCTCTTCACGAGCGCTCGCGCTACGCAACGGCCCTCGGGTCTCGGTGTCAATGCGTGCGGCACAATCATAAAGTGCTGTGTCTAGTAGATTGTCTAGGCATTGGTATAATAGGGCTAAGCTAGATCTAGGCCTTTTTCCTTCGGTTTTTGTACACTGCTTTTATTATTGCGCGTATTATTTTGTCGCTGCTCTAAGCCTGTATAATTTACACTGCCGTAATATTTTGAAACCATGAGTCGATATCAAAATTTTATTGAAGTCTACCGATCAGCCGAGTGTTTTTTAATCGAAAATATAAATATTTAAAGGAAAAGGCTTATGAAAACTCTTTCAAACTTTGTAAAGAATTCGATCATTGTGTTAGCAAGGACGCAATTACTAAGACGATTAACATCAGTGCTGCATTTGGCAGAGAATAAAAAGCAAAAAGAAAATCGAAAATGTCAGGTCCAGGATTGATCATGGATGCCCCTAAACCGTCATATGCTATTCATTTTGCCATGATGCACGTATCAAAACTGACTTGCGTTGTCTTACTATCACATCACGGTTGATTGTTTAGCAATCAATTGCAATGCCGGTTCCAGCAAATACCGAAAAGTTGTCTCATTTATCCTAATGAAATTATTAAAATCTTACGGGTATGCCTTAATCTCTTCCGAAAGATTTACATGCGATAATGCGTATCTCTTAAAAACTAAAACCCATTTTTTCCAACACTTCTTTTTTCTTGTCTATCAACCATTTACCGCAACACAATAACTTGATCAATCTGGAATTTCCGTTGACCTTTTAAGCTAAGCATGCGGCGGTTTTTGAGCGTGTAATCACGGAGCTGGTTGGACTCATGCAGATAAAATACGTGCAGCCACTTTGTAAAAATGACGTTTTCTTTTACATACGATTCGCTACCCGTGACCGTGTATCGCGAAATGCTATCAAACACGTTTGAACGTATAATCGAGCCATTAGAGTCAAAAGAGAAATGGAGTTTGAATTAAACAATTTAGAGCTTCAAAGCATGTCTAGTGCAAAATCAAACACTCCCGGTACGCTGAATTCTCATAAGGAAAAATCTACACTCCCAGACTTAAATTTAGCAAAGTTACTGATCAAGTTGATCTATACTTGAAGTGGTTTGAGAGGCACTGTTCTTCCATGGGTTGGCCAAAGCAAGATTGGCTTTCTTGCTTTGTGAACTTGCTCTCGGGCGAGGCCTTAACAATGTTTTTAAGCCTGGATTCGGAGGAGTCTTATGACATTGTTCGTAAGACTCTTTTGCTTCAACTAATTTTTAAATTGTACATAAAGTGGGTTTAGAACAAAATTTCTTTCAGCCAAACCAGCTTATGATGAAAACTTTGAGACCTTTTTAAAGAAAGTTAAAACGTATTTTGACCGATGGGTTGACCTTGCAAAGGTGAACGATTTTGAGGGTCTTTGTTTTTTAATTCTGAAAGAGAGAGTGTTAGACACTTTCAATGATGAGTTTGCTGCACATATTATTATTAAAGACAATAAAGAGCAAGTGGCATTTGCCGGGTCGACAAGAAATAAACCTGATGATACAATGAGAGGTCGCTCTCCTGCTCGCCAATCAAACCCCTTTCCCCACATTGACAGACGTCAGTCCTGTAGGCGAGATTTCGGATCGCAGTCGCCTGATAGGCGTAAAACTACTTTAATTATTTGTTACGCTTGCAATAAAGCAAGCCACACAAAAAGAGTGTTTCCATCGAGCTCGGGGGTTGGGCCTTGATCAAGGCATGCCACAAGTAGTTTGTAACTATTATAGTCCACAGTGTTCTGATCTAAATAGGGACACAGGTCCTAACTACAGAAACAAACAGTTGAATGGCTCTGTTGCCGCAATAAGGGATTTTATGCCATTGTCGACTTAAATTGTGCGCTGATTGGTGTATCGGGATTTAACAGGAATGGGAAGTTGACTTTTGAGCCGGCAACAGTAAATGGTCATTAGTGTAGCCTTTTGAGAGATTCTGACTGCGATACAGTTGCGGTGTGGCACTCGCTTGTTCCTTCTGAGTCTCTTACAGGTCGAACTGTACGAGTTCGGACTTTTTGTTGTGAGGAGAGAGTCCTCCCTACGGCAGTTATTGACTTGCAGTCTCAATATTTTTCGAGTCGCGTTGAAGCTTGTGTGTTAGAGAATCCTATAGCCGATGTCATACTCGGAAATATCACGGGTATTAAATCTCTTTACACGGACTCTGCGGTCGCAAATCCAGTTAAAACCAGAGCACAAGCTGAAAATCAGCCAGATGCTGGCTCTGAGAGTCAAATAATTGCCTATTCAAATGATAGCGTTGAGAGCATGATCTTATTTGAACGATTGGCAGATTTTGCACAGAGACAAAAACAGGACCCTACATTACAGCCGGGGTTCTAAAAAGTTGGTACTGGTCTGGTGAATAAAGTTGCTTTTGTTATAGCAGATGATCTGCTGTATCGTGAATTTGTAAATGATGATGTGACATACAAAACATTAGCCGTACCTCAGTCTCTTAGAGATCAAGTTCTATCTTATGCACATGAGGCAACATTAACCCCCCACTCAGGGTATTATAAAACACTCCACTGCAAACAAAATCAGTTGTTGGCCGTCTATGATTACTGACGTCCGTAATTATGTAAAGTCATGTCATGTGTGCCAAATGAAAGCACCGGCTAGTCGTAAAAAACCGCGCCTTTTCAGCGCTTGCCACTGATAGAGGAGCCATTTCAAAATAAGGTGATTGATTTGGTTGGCCCATTGCCAGTTACAAAAGAAAGATATGAGTACATCCTTACGATGGTTGACGTGTCGACTAGGTGGGCCAAAGCAACACCTCTCAGACAGATCATAGCGGATAAGGTTGCAGAGGCGCTTTTTGTTATTTTCACTAGTATTGAGTTCCCTAAGGAAATTCAATCTGACAGGTGTCAACAGTTCATGTCAAAGCTTTTTGCGGGAATTCAACTCCCTTTCAAACATCAAACACATTTTCTCCATCCATACCACCCACAGACAAACGGCGCAGTGGAACGCTTCCATTCCACATTAAAAACATGCTAAGATTAAGAAAGTTAGCGGACCAGTCTCCATCTGACTGGAACAGGTATTTGTCTGCGGCCTTGTTTGCTTATAGGCAACAAGTACATGTCTCTACTGGATTTTCGCCTTTCTATTTGCTTTTTGGTAGATCTCCAATGGGACCAATGGAAATCTTGCGTGATATTTTCACCAACAAAGACTTATCTCAAGACACCTCTTATGATTACCACTATGTCCTAGATCTTCATAACATGATCATGTCTGCATGTAAGGTAGCACTGGAAAATCTTTCTCATGTTGTTACAGAAAGTGTTAAAAGGCATGATAAGAAATCCAAGTTTAAAATTTTTCTTCCTGGTGAAACAGTTCTTGGGCTTCTTCCAAAGTCTAACAACAAACTTGTCCCGCGTCTTCCAGGGCCTCATAAAGTTGTAAAAAACAGTCATCTCGTGTATTTGGTTGACATAGATGGTCATGTGAGTCAATTGCATGTCAATTTACTCAAAAAATATTATAACAGGTCAAATTCTTCTCAAGTCTCGCCTATATCCAATTGTGCGGTCTCAAATAACCCCGCCACAGTTGAATATGTTCAGCCACCTTACAATGAGTTCTCAACTAGTCCTTATATTATGATCTGGGAGATTCAACCTCATCCAATAAGGCTTTTTCATCTCCTTTCAATGAATTCCCTATCATTCATAAATCTTATTATCCCTTGATATTCACTGATGATGCAACTGCCTCTATTATTGGGGTCATAAATGAATCGGAAGATGAACTAGAGTGTGAATTAAAAACTCCTCCTACAATTGATGAGAAAAGCAAAGTAACAATAAATCCTATGCTAGACGTCAAACAAGCTTATGAGGTCACTCAAATTCTATCAAAATTAACAGACGTTTTAACGTCTCTACCAGTGCACACAATTCAGATGAGGTTGTCAGGGTTAAAACATATCAACTGCCTTTTGCCTCCCAAGAGCTTGTAAAAGAAGAGGTCAAGAGATTGTTAGAATTAGGTGTTATTGAACCTTCGGTGAACCCATTTTCTTCTCCAATAGTTCTTGTCAAGAAAAAAGATGGTTCCCTGCGATTTTGCATTGACTTTCGAAGACTGAATGCTATTACTATCCTTGATGCGACTAACATTCCACTTCCTGAAGATCTACTTGCTCAACTGTCTGACTCCACTATATTCACTTCTTGCGATCATTCTAAAGCTTACGGGCAAACCTCCATACATCCTGATAGCAGACACTTTACAGCATTTCAAACACCTTTAGGTCTCATGCAGTGGACAAGAATGCCTTCGGATTAGTGAATGCTCCGGCAACTTTTTGCCGTCTCATAAGATTGGTTTTGAAAGACAAACCAATGTTGCTATCTTACTTCGACGACACTTTACTTCACACTTTGGGAAGATCATGTTCTAGGTGTCCGCATGCTACATGTACTTACTACTATTCGCAATCATGGTCTGACTGTCAACCCTGGTAAACTGGTAATTAGTCAGACATCGATTGAGTTTCTTGGACACTCTATGTCAAATGGTACCCTTGCACCTCTTGCAACCCATGTTTCTAAAGCTCTTCAACTCAAAGCTCCTTCAACCAAAAAAAAAAATAATACAGGTTAGAAGTTTAATGAGTCTCATCTCATACTACAGAGCCTTCATACCAAAATTTTTCTCGATTACCAGCCCTTTGACTGATTTATTACGCAAAGGTAATCATGAAAAGATTATATGGTCATCGGAGTGTGAAAAGTCTCTTCAGCAAATTCAAAAAATTCTCACTGAAGATCCCATTCTCATCATTCCTAACCTTAATGATCAGTTCATTATCAGAACAGATGCCTCTGATTACGGTATTTGTGTTGTCCTTCTTCAAGAGCGTCATGGCGTCCTGATGCCCTGTTGCTTTGTGAGTCTCAAATTGCTCCCACGTGAAAAAAAAATTGTTCTGCAATTGAACGTGAGACACTAAGCTTATATATTGTATTTGTTGTGCTCAATTTTACAATTTCATAGGCCTAAAACACTTTGTTTTACAAAATGATCATAAACCTCTTCCTGAAAAGGGGCAGAGCCAAAAATTCTAGACTGATGAGATGGGCACTAGCCTTGCAGGAGTTATCATTTTTAGCCTTGCTGCTATCCCTGGCAAAGAAAATTGCCATGCGGATGCGGTATCAAGTTTACGTTGAAAGAAAAACAGTTCTGCTTGCAGAAATAAATAAGGGTTTATGATTTCCGATGCTACTACGTTTGGTAGTCCTAAATAGGAAATACTTTGGAGAGTTTACGTCTAATTAAACTTGTTCTTTAATTTGTTGTGTTCTTAAACGCTTAATCAGTTAATGAACAAAGGGTTGTGGCGTTACTATTGCTGGCTATTTTCGTGCTAATTCTACTGTAATTGCGATGGTTGTTTTACTTGGTTGAGTTTTGTGTCAAGAGAAACCTGCTCAATATGTATATAACTACTTATTTTTCTCTGGTTTTCAAGTGTTTCTACATGATTACCAGATTTTGTCGACAAAACATATAAAAAATTGAGTCATAGGGACCACGTGGAAGCTGAAGTTTTTGTGTATTCTGATATAAACTTTTTGATATTTATACCTGATGACTTATGTTTAATTCATATGAATGCATACCCAGTCTTGGACCGTTTGATGAGATCCCAGATGTTGCTCTTTATGATGTTATAACTTATAGATGATTTTGCCTTCACTTGCGTTTCCCTTTTTCTTTATTTCCCTTCCAGATGAAAAGACCACCGAGCAAATAATTTTGTGCCATTAAAATGTGAATTTTAAAATTTTAACTGGAGGTGGGGATAATTTTGGGAGCGAGAGAGTTGACAAAATTATAAATGTACTTGGTTGTAATGAAAGAGTTAATATGTTTTTGATGATTATGCTGATAGTTATAAGTGACTGGCTATGCATGCTTTGACCTTGGTGTGGGAGTGAGTTTTAATTAGTAGCGCGAATCAGGGGGTCTATATAATATGGAGTAAGTGGTGGACTTTGGGCCTTGGATTGAAGCCGTGGTACGCCACCAAGTCATGTACCCGTGCCAAGTGCCAGTTTACTAAGTATTGTTTGTATTGTGGACCCTCTTGGTCGTGATGTATTGCTCATTGAATTTTGATTTCTAAGACGTTCTTTTAAAGTAATAAATTTAAAGCTGCATTACACAATTACCTTTCAGTCTTAATTAAAACTCTAACAAGTTAAAATGTCTCTGATTTGCATGTAACTACACAGTAGTCAACAAATTGAAAGGCTAAGCCCAAACATGTAGTTTAGAGGGTCACCACACCCCTAACACAATACATGGTTATGGTACAAATTAATTGCCACATCCCTGCATCACCATGGACTTAGAGACAAGAGTTAGCTAAAAGAAGGACTGGAATTGAGGATTAGTTTACCGAAACTTGGTATTTGTACTTTTGTTGAAATCAGAGTTACATCTTTTACATGATCCTCAATATCGAAGTAAACTTGAATAGCATTTTCAATCACACCTTGTAAAAATCTATGTCATAATAATAACATCAAGTGTTTGAATTTTCTCTAAAACTTGAAAAATGCAAATACCAAATAATAATACTTAATGTATTTCTCTTTTCAATAATTTCCAATATAGACAGACAAATAACGAAGTCATAAGTTTTGGGAAAATATTTAATGCATGTGGCTTTTTACTGCATCCATTTCTCACAGATTAAAGTTAATCATCTAAATCTAAAATGTAAATGGAAAGAAACATTGTTGGGGAAGACTAAGAAAGGAAACAAGAGGTTTTAACTTATAACTACGTTAGATACAGACATGTTTTCAATTTTATGTCACATCAGGCTTTTCATATTAAAACAAACAATAGTATTGGCAGTTTCAATTGAGCTGGGCTTCTTAGAATAAAACAATTACATTTGCACTGTCTTTATTTGAATTAGTAATATTATAAGCCATGCACTTGACAAGTTGCATATGTACATTTACTAACCATTAAAAATTTGACTTTACAAATTAGAAATTGGAAACATTTTGATACACATATTGTGTTACTAATTTAGATAATTATACGCTTTTCTGTGGAGATCATTCTCAGGTGGTTCTATTATTATAAAGTTAAAGAAATAAAATTACCAATTAAAAAATAAAAAAAACCCCCTAAAACTTATCACCTTTAAAAAATTCTAGATGTTAAAAAAAAATTTTTAAAAATCATTTCATACATAGAAAAGAGTTGGAAAAATTTTGGAATAAACTTTGCAAATACTAATAAATTTTTGGTTCCCATTACAACAATAAGGACAATGAATGATCAAGTGATATGGAATAAATTTGAGATCAAAGTCAACCCAAACTGCTTAATCTGAAACGAGCACATGTTCACAGCCAAATGCTTGTGTTTTTCCTATATAATATATTCACTTTGGGCTATTCACATCATTGTTGGGGTCATCATTACAGTTTCAACATGAGTTCTCAGAGGTAGTGGTATTTGGGAAAGGCTAATTTGGCAGAGATAATTTCTTAACATACCATGACTAATTTGCTTCCCCCCTCCCCCACAGACTTCATATCCAAGAAAGTTTTAATTAAACACTTTTCTTTCCTTTTCAAATTTCAGAGTGATCATATGTTCTGCAAAGAGATGATTTAACTTACTTAAAAAAAAACATTATATATGAAAGAGTGCTTGAACAAACGTTTCTGATGTCAGAAGTCAAAGGTTTGTCATTTTTAGGCTGCCACTGTTTTCAAATGTTTCATTTATTTTAACTAAAAAAGAAGGCAAAAAACATCAATAAGTCAACAAAAATATTTGCTTTGGAATGATCATCGATTCGCTCTGCATAGGTAAGCCTAACAAAAGAGAGAGAAAAAAAGGGTTAAAATTTGAATAAAGTCATTGGATTTGGACACCTTCTAGTTCCTTCGCTTCTCAGTTAGGCCTACAAGATGTCCTTTGAAAATGTGAACTATCTATCGGCTGTCATATTATTTGTTTTGTTTGATTCTTTTTCAAACAGTTTAGAAAAGATAATAGATGTTTAAGTGATTGCCTGCCACTTTCACGGTTCTCACCTCAGTTTGTAAAAAAAACAACCGCTATTTAATATCAGGCCTTATGAACTGTTATATCATTAATAAAAAGATAGTAACATTTTCTGGTTATAGCTTTAAGCTTACTTTATCCCCCCCCAAAAAAAAAATACAAAACAAAAAAACAAAAAAAAAATTACCATCCATTGGAAGCATATAAAGCAAAGTCTAAGCAAATTTCTCTTAGCAAACAAAGCCAGATAGGATGTTCCAGGGAAAAGTCTACAACAGCAATCATTAGCTTAACTAATACAATTGTTGAAAAGTTGAATGAGACAGATTGCATGTGATTCTAGACTAGCCATAAATAGACAAATGAAAGACAGGTTATTCCACTGTCCGGTTCAGGTAAGTGTATCTATCTTTTTTAACAATTAATGATATGATCTTCCAAGAGTTTTTCCTCCTCTCAACAGTGTAGGCCTACCAAAAGGAGGAGAAGAATATCAGGCAATATACTAGCTACATTTATATGAATAATTCTTTTTTTCTTTACAATAAATAGACATGCATTTAAACTTTACACAGACACAATATGTACAGGTCATGCTTTAACACTAACAGCTTTTGTAGTCTGTTTTCACATTGTTTTATCAGATCAACTGTAAAACATTTGTGCAAACATTACAAAACTTCAAGAGTCTAATTCAAGTATGTGAATAAGTGAAGCATTATATGGCTCCAAGCAAACAAAACTATATTATTATCAAAGCAAAATTTTTTAAATGGAAGAGAAAAAAGGGCTTTTTTTTGAAGAACCATAATGGAATGCTTGAACAACTCATTGTTAAATTGATTTCACTCACTTGCTTTTCTTTCATTAATTTTTAAAATAAATTTGAAAATGAAAACAAATTGAGAGGTGATTGTGATTACTTGATGGAGTTAAATTCCCAGAATTCAATAAGAAGGGGGAAAAGTTTGATGAATGCAAGAGAATTGATCTGACCAGAATAAGATATAACTAATAATTGCATGCTGCATCATAATATATGTTAATTTGAATATGTACATGTTATACAATAATTAGTCTCATTGCAGTTATAAGCAATATAACACATATTTCTGTAGTGCCATGGAAGAAGCCTCTTCAACAGCTTCACTGATAAAAGCACAAAAATTATTCTACCCTGAAACACATCCATGACTAGAATAGACGTAATGACAAAAAACAATAAATTATACGATATAAGCATTGCAAATCACAACAGAACAAAATTGGCAATAAAAGCAAAGAATATTGACACAACATATTAAAAGTTCAATAATTATGGTAGCAAGTCGCATAAAATAAATGTAAGTGGTTTTGATGAAATAAAATAGTTTGTACAGCAAAAAGGAACAATAGTTTAATTCTAACTCAGCTGGTGTGGCATAAGGACTAACCAACACTTTATTTTATAATCAAACTGATGCTTTCTTGCAACCAGTTTTAATGAATATGATGTCCCATTACCTTTTCAAGACACTGGAGTTATTTAAAAATGCGTTCTTAACACTTAAACATAAAAAAGAAGCACAGGATTATCATTACTTCCTGAAATGATATCACATTTTCCGTAGATGAAGTAATAAAAAGAAGAAAAAAATCACTTCAAACTTTTTTACAATCTACCCATATCTGACTCAACTGGAATGATGGCAGGAAGTTCTTTTTTTTTTTTCTTGAATATTAGGATAATATGTAATATTCACTTCAGAGGGTAATCACTCTCATAACTGAAATAGTTGTGCTGGAATGTAAGGGGAAAAACTTTACAAGCCACATAATCAAGATGCTGTATGACATTTGAGGTCTCATTCTTTGGAGACGAATGAATTATTTTATGCTAAAATTATTGTTCAAACTGAATTCTGTACATGGCTGAAGGACTAGACTTTATCACAGCCTGCATCCTTCACTTAATGTTAAAAAAAAAGCTGACCTAAATCTATAAAAGCTCAGTAGGCTAAAAGAGTGAAAACTCCTTTCTCAATCAATCACAGAAAAAAATTTTATGGATAAAGATCCAACAAATTTTCATTCTTAATGTTGTTTAAATGCAGTTACATAAATTGACCTTACTTTTTGCTTAATTTCTTGTTTACAAATATTATTTTATATTTTCTTCTTTTTTAATGACTATGTGCAACAAAGTGCTGAACAAAATTACCTGCAGTCTAGTCTGGATATTTCAAACCCAACTGGGACAAAATTTAACTTAAAACTATCCAGAAATGAACAGTTTACAATACATTAGCAATCTGAATTTAATTCAAATGAAGTAATTATTTGAATTATCAAGTTTCAATTTATCTGGACTCGGCTGTACGTCAATGCCTCTGTTGCATAGTAAAGATTATGATGTCTTCATTTGACAAAAAAGTAAAAAAAAATGCACCATGAAAAGGTACTGTATCTGTAGGTTCAATGTAGGCTACAGTGAAAGAAACTCTGGCTTTGCTGTCAAATATATTCACATTCTAATTTTTTATTTTGATGAGATCTAAATAAAAATATGATATTCTCAGAAAGATCATATTTCAAACAGAACTGAAATGTGAGAATTAGTTTTGTTTTTTTTAAAGCTTCCTAAGTGTACTATTAATAAAAAAATAATACATCAGTAGTTGGTGCTTTATAACTTTGATTGCTTATATAAGGCTTTGGTCTTGCCCTCAAGACAGGCCAGTCTTTAATTAAAAATGATCAATTAAGAGCATTCAGCTACATCGCATCTGATAAGATGGATGTTTGGACCCACAAAACAACTTTGCTCTTTATATTTGCTTTAAAACATAAATATGTCAAAACAGACTTAACCAACAGTAAGGCAAGATTTTCATTTAAAAAGGCAATCTTAATTAAAATAATTCAACCTATCGTTTCATCACAATGAGATATATCCAATTACAGATATTTACTTTACAATTAATCACACTCTAGGCCTGTGGCACAAAGATCACAACACTTTTTATTCTTGAGATCTTCTAAATCAGATCTCAAAATAATGAAATCAGATCATATATTATTGTCACAAAATAGGAAAGAAAACCAACCCTGACTGGGTGGACAAAGACTAATTGAAGTTGACAGAAAAGTCGCAAAATTTAATCTGTTTCACCGCAACAGAAAAAGTACATGCATAGATCTGGAAATGAGTTTAAAATTGAATTCATCATTCCAGAGAAACTCTAATTTAAACCACCAGTTATCTAGAAAAAGGCATTTGAGTTCTTTCTTTTGTTTTCAAAACTTCATTATATTTACGATCATAATGCTGAGGCATTATATAAATCAAAGAAATATTAACAATAGGGAAGATATGAGCATAGTTGCAGTATCATAAAGTAATGAGAATCAAAATGATATTGATATGGTAAAAGATAATAATATTAACAATAATAATAATAGAAAGAATAAGAACAAAAATTATAACAATAAGAACCTTAAATAATCATAACAGAAAGGCGACATGATTAATATTTATAACAAAATAATCAAAGCAACAAAAATAGATGAATGTCAAAGTAAACGACTTTGAATTATCATTTTCGTTTCCTTAAAAATATTGATAAGTTGAAAGAGAAAGATGAATGAAACTGAATTTTAAGGACACAGGCTTATGTACAGAGATTTTACATAGATATTGTTTGTTAACTAATGAGACAAACAATTTGAGACTTCTTTTCATTGCCAAGAAAAAAATGGCAGTGAGCATAGTAGACATTCAGTCAAAAGAAAAAAAAATGCATATTTACATCTTTCTTGACAGCACAAAGGAAACAATCAAGTTTTCTACAAGTTTTGAAATATTGCTTACAAAAAGACTTTTGCTTTAAAAAATCAATAGTTTTTAAAACTGCTAAGATCTGTTAACACTGTTATCACAATGTTTGTATTTGAAATAGGGAGCTTAAGATAAAATAAGAGGTACATAACCTAAAATTTCCTTTGTCATAATGAATAATTGGGAATAGTGGGACTTTGAGAATTGAGTTGACTCAGACCATGACATCTGGATATTCAGAGCTACAGAAAAAATATCCTGATTGTTTTTAACACTAATGAAATATAATTCCTCTGTTGATTTCAGTCTGTCAATAAATAGAAAAAGCTAATTAAAAGAATTATAATTTACATTGAAGATTGGAGTGTGATATGGTAATATAGAGAAAAAAGAAAGTCAAGAGGGAAAAAGGAAGCAACAGAGAGAGAGAGAGAGAGAGAGAGAGAGAGA
>BMAT01011818.1:99242-115261 GCA_019649035.1 Elysia marginata | reverse complement strand
GAGAGAGAGAGAGAGAGAGAAAGAGAGAAAGGGGGAGAGCAAGAGAGAGCAGTAGAAAGACAAAAACAGTACGAGACACAAGTATTAATCAAAAAAGCCTAATTTCATTTCCTCAAAGAGTCGAACAGAAACTTCATACATTTTAAAATCAAAATAATTGTGATACAAATTCAGATTCACCATGTACGAAAAAACTGCTTAGTTCAAGTCATATGAAATGAGAAAGCACAATTTGAAAAAAATAGTATGCTTTTACTTGCTGAGAAAAGCATCACTGGTAGCCTACAGTAAGCATATTATTTCAGGTCAAAGTTTGGTTTCATTTTTAGTCTAAAATACTTAAAATAGACGTACATCTTAGAAAAATAATCTTGAAAAGGAAGATGTTAAATTTTAGATGGCTGTCTTGTAGACTGAACAGTGTTTATCATAGCCAATTTAAGGCACCAAGGTCAGGAGTAGTGGAAGTAAAATAATAATTATAAACACTTTCATATTAACAGTAGAAAAAGAAAGTTCAATAAATTGTTACAAAATGACAACAAAAGTAACAGCAGCATTAAAATAATGGCAGCAGATGCAGCAGCAGCACTAAAAGTAGTGGTTGTGGTAGTAGTAGTAGTAGTAGTAGTAGTAGTAGTAGTAGTAGTAGTAGTAGTAGTAGTAGTGGTAGTAGTAGTTATATCAGTAGTATAGTAGCAGTAGTAGTAGTAGTAGTAGTAGTAGCAGCAGTAGTAGGCCTAGTAGTAGTAGTAGTAGGAGGAGGAGGAGCAGCAGCAGCAGCAGACTGATTAGATCAAACAATCACATTACAACACTATTTTTACTGTACTAACAAAAATAAGAAATAAAAGATAGGTATTCCTATTTAAGACAACAAGAAAGGCAAAACTTCAATTCAACTGTATCTGCACCTACAGAAATTTACCGATTGTGCTTTTCTCGGTATTTTATGCTTTTAAGGCACTCTACATGACAGAAAACTTGATAAAACAAGATAAAATCTGTAATTAGTATTTCCAAAAAGTCTGAAATCAAAAGACAGGAAATAGCTAAGAAATAGTGTAAAACCTCAGAAGGAAATTGTAAATTGCACAACATTTTTATAAATAGCTAATTTAAAGTAGAATAAGGCACGTCTTGCAAAGGAAGAATTATTTTGTAAAATTCATTAAAAAATATAATATATTACATATCATTCTGTATATCTTGAGAAACTGTCAGTTCAGTAACATGAATTTCACCTTTATTTTCAATTTGAATTGAACTCTGCCAAAAATATAAAACTTTATTGATACATACTCATTAAAAGAACACAGAAAATACAAATTGCATTTTTATAGTCTAAGCCACAGAGCCATGTAAAAATTACTTTGACATCAGTTTATTTTTCTCTAACATTTGAAGTGATAAATTCACTTGCTCTAACTGTATATCCCCTTATGGACATTATTTTGTCCTTTAATTGAACACTTAGAAATAACCTTTTGCTGCTAAACAAAGTAAAACTTATAGCTTCTTGAATATTTTTAATTTTATGGTATTGTCTATCTTCAAATAGTCCAAAATGCAGTCTATTTTGAGGTTCTCTACAATGAACTAAAATAGGCTATGATAAATCATCAAAGACAAGAAGAGTAAATATTGAAATTGTATGAACATATGAAGGCACTTGCAATACATAAAGAAGGTTATTATTAATAAACATTTATAATGTATGGAAGCCATTAAACAAAGGTCAGTCATGTGTGGCAGTGTGGAGAGTAAGGTGAGGTGATCATAAAAACCTTTCTGTTTTACAACTCTCAGTGGTCAAATAGCAACAAAATATTTTGAAGCAAAAACAAAATCATATAGATACACCTGGTTGGTACCTATGACAACTCTTAAATGTTGACATCTTTGTCCAATTAGTATTACTTGTGCATGTAATTCAAAATAATGGTATCGATAGTTGACAACAATAAGAAACTATATCATAAGGATAAAGAAATTATTCACTGAATATCATTAAGTTTGTTACACATACGATTTAAATATATTTAATAAAAGTTCAATTTGGGTGTTATTCAAACAGAAATAGGATGCTTGAAGCAAGCTCAAGAAAAAAAAACAACAATCACTAAAAAAAGTAAATATCCCTTCCAAAAATGGTTGAAATATCACTTTGTCTTAACTGGGGCATCTTTGTTAGTATGCACATTGCAATACAACTGAATTGAGAATTTCATAGAAAGAGAAAATTAATGAGGAAGTTTCTGCTCACTCAGATAACTAAATATTTTTGTTTGCGTCTTTTCTATATATTTACTCCATGATTTTTTACAGATTGAGACAGAAAAAAAGGAACAGCTAGTATACACAATGTTTTGCCCAAGTTATTTAATATTAACTGAATCCCAATAATTGCGCACATTTATACTATTACTCTATTTTATGACCATATATGGTCTATATTTGTTCCTTTTTTTTTCAAAACTGATATAAATTCTTTTCTCCCTTTTTAATTCATCATCGAAATTGTATTAAAGCACAATGCTGCCTCTGTCATTGACGGGTACTAAGCTATGAACTTTTGCAGACATCATTGACTTATATAAATATTTTCTTTGTAACTATTATTTGTGCTGGAAGACCTAGACTAAAAAAAGTTATGACATTTTTCCTTTGTCGAAATTTTACCACTAAGAACCCACTTGCTGCCTTTTAACAGGTAAAGGGGATCTTTCTTTACTTTTCTCTCCTGTTATGCCATGAAAAGTTCCACAAATCTATTGCCTAGATGTCTTCTGTTTTTTTCCACAATAGCTCGTTCTGCCTCCAGTCTTGACGAAAATGAGATGAGAGCATCACCATTGGGTTTCCCTTCCAAATTTGTCTGTATACTGATAGTGTCTGGTCCTACCTGTAATACAAATGAAAAAA
This sequence comes from Elysia marginata, assembly GCA_019649035.1. Lineage (NCBI taxonomy): Eukaryota > Metazoa > Mollusca > Gastropoda > Plakobranchidae > Elysia > Elysia marginata. The sequence goes on along the minus strand of BMAT01011818.1, from coordinate 112,336 downwards.
AAAAAAAATTTAAAACAACAAAAACTTGAATATGAGTCACTGTGCGGCCTGCTATCTGCGTTCGGACTGAATTTGGCTAAAATCATTTTAACAATTATTTTTATGGCCTACATAGTTCATCCTCTATCTAAATTCTGTTTATTTCAAAACCTTTTTAATGGCCTAAAGCCTTATTGGTTTTAGATAAGAATAAGGCATAAAACAAAAGCTACTTATGATATGCTTTGATTTTTAAAAAATGTGATACAGTTGGTCCTACCCACATAACTAGCATAAGTAATGATAATTTGAAAAAAAAAGAACAAAAATAACTTATGCCTTCACTAACATAATGGATTTATGATTTCAGACAGACATGTCAACTTAAAATTCCAGGATAATTTATATCTTCTTTTGCCATAGCCTAAACTACAAGTCAAATGCATGGACATTAACCCCTAAGTGATGAAGGTACCGGTATTTTCAATCGTCATGATGGGCCTTTTTTTAGTTGAAGAGTTAGATAATTTGTTCAAATTTTAACATTGTTGAAATAGGATTTTAAATGACTCTGCATTAAATGCTTCTTTTATACAGTACAAAAAAAGGAGGTACAGAAAAACATGCCCAAGGCGACCACTAAGGATAAGCAATGATAATGGTTGTAATGGACAGGTGGTTGCAATGGGCTTTCATGCTATTATAAAGCATCTCAGCTCGTATAATGGAGGTGTGGGTGGGAAAGAGGGGCTTGTCAATGGGCTATGTCGGGTACCTGGTCTATTGTTCTTATTAAATTTGTAGGTTTACATCACAGGTAAACAAAAGCGTTGAGTAGGGAGGCGTGAGGCATGCCAGAGTACTGGACTGATGGCTAGTTGGTTCTTTTCAGGTCAAGAGTGGTCGCCTTCAGAGGTTTTTTAAAGAGATTGTAAAACATATTGTGAAATATAAAGCTGCCCACGGTCGCGTTTGTACAGTGGTCACATTGCAGGAAAAACCCAAGGAAGTCATAAGAAAGCACTCGCCAACACAGTCATCTCAGACAGGTGGTTGGTTAGGCAAGTTTGACTGTACATTGTAAGTCTAAGCGTGATGGGGATGGCAAAATCAACTGCTTTGATGTACGTTGTGTCGGCATTTTATCATGAAAATTAGACATATGGTGTACATTAAACGTCACAAAGGGGTTAATATTCCAAACAATTTTATGACTCTTAATTTTTATCATCGTGACAATGCCTGAAAAGCATACATGAGGATTTCATTTGTATTTTTAGACCCATTTTAAATTATAGTCTTGTAGGAAAACTCTGCTTCAACTATACACAATATTTAAATAAAAAGAAAGCTTAACTAGGAATTAATTGAGCAGAGTGGATGTTGGCAGAGTTATGAGAATAACAGGGACCAACAATGTGTGGCATGAAGTGCAAAAACAAAGCTTCATTGTCAACAGCATGCACACAGAAGCATTTCAGAAAATTTTGCAAAGATATTAAACTATTGATCGATTGAATACATTGGTTACCAAATTATTCTTTTATTTCTACTTGATAATGACTGATACTGTGTTACATTGGCTGAAGACAAATAAGCTTTTGGTGCAATGACAAAAACGTATTGTGAACAAGGTGTGGGGGAAAACCAAAAAGAACATAATGAGAGGACCTGCCCAGATAAAAAGTAAAAGGAAAAACAAAGCAGTCTACAACATTGCAACAACATACGACTCAGAGGCTCAAACTCTTGATTATAACATGCTAGCTACAGTAGGAATGCTGTGAAAAAAGGACAATTTTGCTACAATTTTATGTTTTAAAGCTTTACATGTGAATTTTGTGTTATCTTTGCATCTTACATAGTAAAAAAATATGCGTGACAACAGTTATTATCAACAAGTCTTATTTTCCCATTAAGCATCTTTTGTACAAATATGCTATAGGCCTACTTTTAGGTAATACATGTTCTCAAATCCCATACCAAGCTTGTATAGGATACAAATCAAGAAGGCCTACATTTGTTGTTCTAGTTGGCATAGTCAAAATAAAAACCATAGAGCTATGCACTTAAATGTCTTTTCTCACATTCGAAACTCTCAAAAGACTACTAGTACTTAAGTGGAGTACGTTTTTTCTTAATTCAACCCAAATGCAACCATAAAAATGTTTTCAAAAATTTTTTTCCACAACAGAAAATTAACAAAAAAATTGAGAAAAGGAACTACAAAAGCCCCTCAACCACTTACTACCAAAGCAAGGAAATTCAGGCAAGTTCAAAGAACCCTTCACCAATCAAGGCCATGTGCATCAAGTTTTGTAACTATCTATAAAAACAAAACAAGACAAAACAAAAACAAAAACTTAACCAATTCAAAGTTCTGTGACTAATTCAAGCTTTCTTTAATAATAAAAAAAATGTGAAGGAGAGAACTGAATAGGTACCATTTTCGACACCATTTACAGACATTGTGTGACTCTTTGATATCATTCAACTGTGCTAAATTGAGAGAGAATAAAACGGGCAGATTTTGCAGAAACCAAGCAGAGCTTGAAATACTTTAAAACGAAAAAAGAGGAGCAAATATTTTTGCAAAAGTGCAAAAGCTCAAAACATACAATCCAGGTTGAAAGCCTCTAGACCGCTAGCCACAAAAAGCAATAAAAAATGAAATTTCTCTGAGACATCTTTCCCCTTTATAGTCATATTGCTCATCCCAGAAGATGAATCTCTATATCCAGAAAAATCGGACACTACCTTTCTGGCAATGCCAACTAAGGAAGACAACTTTTGCATAAGAGTTGTCCAAACCTGTTTTATCACTTTGGACATGAGGAAAAAAAGGAAAGTTACAGTTATGGAAACACCAGAACAAGTAGGTCAAACGTGGGTTTGCAGTTGAAGAATGAACAGAGATAAAGCATTAGACCTACATAAAAATGGAGAAAAAAAGATGGAGAAAGCAATGCTATGCAATAGAAAAAGAAAATTACAATTGATGAACACCTTCAAATATTTTCCTAATGAACAGGTTGACTTTGCACTCATTGGTTTCAACAATGATGTCAGCCCCCAGGACAGATCAAATTGATGTTATTTCTCTAGGCCTTCATCATGACACACAAAAAAGCTAAGAACTTCTCTTACTTCTTCATTACTATATTTAGTATCCCTCATTGTGCTAAAAGCTTTCTAAAGAGGCATAAATTTAAATTTGAGGTTCAAATATAAAAATCCCCAAATTTTATCTTCTCAGTCGATCCGCTGTTGACTAGGGCTGGACTAGAGTTGAACTAGACCTACTGCAACAATGTCAAAACTTGTAGTGTGTAGCAACCCTGCACCCAAGAACACAACAAAACAAACATAGAACACTCTACATATCTTCAGTGCACATAGATCCACCCAATGCAGGACATACAGTGCATGTCTACAGTGCAATCAACAGGTTCATTTCACTTTTCAAGTTTGTTAACAAGTAAGATAGAGCAACAAATGCTAGCTTACAGGATAAATCACAATTTCTTTCTCTCTGAGTTTGTAAAATATTTTATACAATAACTCTGAGCAAAGAACTATTGAACTTTTTAAAAAGGGGCCACTCAGATCACTATCTAAATTTAACTTCAGAAAAGCTCATCATTTCTGAGACAGTAACAACACCTTAAGCCCAAAACAAAACATTACAGAAGCACTGAAGGTTTTTAGCTATAGGGCACATGAAGAAGCTCCACCCAGTGTCCATGTGGTGTCCAGTACCAATGCCATTAACCATGCACACACTAGTGGTAGGTTTATATTACAACATTGCCAAGTATAAGGTGCATGGCTGCCAGATGGATTTTTTTGTGACAATGGAATGCACTGTATTCTTTTAGCATTTTGTAGCTATTCTTTATGAATTCAAAGTGATAGTACCATATTAAACATCTGCAGATAACCATATCAAATCATCTTATTTTATATTCATTAATGATGTTCTGAATTTCTTTTAAGATAATTGTCCTATCCTCGTGAAGAGGTTGATGAATAAGCATACAAAATTATATTAGAAGTTACCTTATTCAAAATAAGTTTTGTTACAATAAAGATTAAATGATAAATCAAATAGCTTTAATGAATTTAACTTTAGAAATGAGGTGTATTGGTATATAACACAATTTTAAAATGGACATTAAAAAAAAAAAATAGAAAAACTGTTCAGTATGCATCTGGCAGCCACTGAAAAGTTTACCAATTTGCTACTTCTGCGAACACAAATGTGAAGCCGGCCATACATTGAGTCTGTTACATGAAAGGAACCTAGCCAGACAATGACTTCCAACAGAAAAAGGAAAGAGGAAAGGACATTTATAAGGGGCCAAAGAGGGAAGATGAAAGGCAGACCTACCTCAGGGAAACCCTGAAAATAATTCATTATATCCTGAATGGACACAGTAACAGGCAGGCCCCTCATTATGATCATACAAGGGCCAATGTAGGGCCCTGCCTGCCCACCAGGGCAGAGTTGAGTGCTGGAAGTTGTGCTTGTGGTGCTTGTATAGTAAGAAAACGCAGGGTTAGGTTGTACTGGGTGAACCGTTTGAGGCTGAGGCAAAGGTAGAGCAGTGAGGTGTGGTTGTTGTGGCTGTGCTTGTTGGTGGATGGGTGTGGTGAGGATTTGTTGGGGTTGTTGTGGCTGCTGTTGGGGTGTGGGGGGTGACACAGGAGGGCTTGGATACCAGTAGAGGATTGGAGGGTAGTAGGTTGGCCGCTGAGGCAGAGCTGTCATGGCTGGTGTTGGCGCAAACGCTTGGGCTGGAGGCATCGGTTGTGTGAATGAAACATATGGGAATGTGGCACCGGCTGTGTGCACTGATGTTGATGTCATCATACTCTGCGGAGTCACTGCAGTGAGAAAATATAAGATTGAAAAGTTTCCATTAATGTAATAAACAGATGATAGAACTAAGCTTTAAGTGAAAATAGCCAGGAAAATTATAGCCTTTAGTATGATTCGAGAAAAAATAAGTAGTTTAATACTCTGGATGCACTTCTTGCTTTTAATTAAAAATATTCTGTACTATAATTCAGCTTATAATTAGTTAGAGCTTTAAACAAATATAGCATCATTGTTTTACTCTTTACTTTAAAAACACTTTAGTAATGCATTTAAGCTCTCTCTTAATTGCAAAAAAATATTATTATTCAGGGCCTGAAAAGAAAAGTTTAGTTATATATATATAAGCTCTCTCTTAGTTGTAAAAAATATCATTATTATTCAGGGCCTGAAAAAAAAGTTTAGTTGTCTATTCCTACTCATAACTCATAGTTTCAATATATCCTTTTGATTACTCAAATAAAAAAAACAATATGTTAATGATGCCCCGTTCTTTGTTTCAGTACAGGGTGTAGCCTATGTATCTTTCAAAAGTTCACCATATATAATAGCTGCACAACTCAATTTGAATTAGGCCTAGTAACTCTGTAGCATAAAGAACAAGTAGAAAAATGTTCATTTTTCAGACCAACTTACCCGGGGAAAGAATAGGCCTCTGCATGGGGATAGGAGAGGGAGGTGGTAAAGCTGCAGGAAGAGCCGCAGAAGAAAGCTGAAGAGACATTTGTGGTGGCATTCCATTGGTCAACACATAGCTCATGTCATCACCACTGCACTGGATGACGTCTATGACACGTTTTTTGTTAGCAAATGTCATAGGCCGACGATGGCGATTCAAAGCAGTCAATGTTGCTGCTTCTTCCGAATCGAGTTGAATAAATGCTTCCCCAGATGCATCACCCTGCAAAATTTACAGAGGTTTTTATTTGAAAACTACATTACCTGGGTCATATAGACTGTGGATTTTGCAAGTGCATGAGCTGATACAGCAAATAAGACTAATAAACCTATCTCATTTACTTAAGCCCAGTTTATGAAAGATCTTGGCCTTGGTATGCCTGAACTGTCAAACAAAAAATGCTTCTTTTGAATAAGGAAAATGATATAATCATTTACATACACAGTAGACCTCGGATCCTATGAACTTCTTTGATAAATCTGAAAAGTTCGTTGAAGTTAAGATATTTAAAGCTAGGTCTCTTAAAAGTACTGGTAGCAAAAATAAACAAAATGAATAAAATTCTAAACTTTCTTTCAACTTTGTGCATGTATTCGATCTCAAAAATAGAAAGCATGGAACAAGCTTGCAAGTTTTGCAAAACTAGACTCTTTTTCTCTAATATCTCTCTCTCTGTCTTAATTGCTGTATCACTGATAAAGGGACTGACATTCCAGAAAAATAGGCTAAGAAAAGACCCATAATTTATTGCAGTTTCACTTTTAGTTTTTTGGAAATGTGGTGAATTTGAAATGAGTTTGTTCTACAAAAAAATGTTTCAACAGGTTAAAGAAGTGAAAAATTTTGGGTCTTTTTTTAGTTCGTTAAATGCAAGGGTCTGTTGAATTGAAGATTATTGGATGCAAGGTCCACTGTATATACAAGTTTTTCACGTTTTCTTTGAGCATAAAGGAGAAATTTTTCAGAAGTAATCCTGGTACAAAGACCAACAGCCCGCTCAAAAGGGCAGCACCTCTGCTTCTAAAGGATTCAAGTTAAAGTTTTGAAAGAGTAGCCTGTAACTGTATGCAAAGAGCAGTGCCCTTTTATGTTAACTAACTATCATCCTAGCTGAATAGTGATTTGTAAGATATCATTATGAATGCTAATGAATAATTCATTAACAAAAAAAGTTTTTTGCTGGAGTAAATATTTAAAACTGTATGGTAAACAAACCTTACGTGACTAATTTCGTAACATGGATAATTTTGGTAAAAGTTTGGTCTCTGTCTAGTTTACTGATGAAACATTTTTCCAGAACTTTATTTTCTTCATCATAAACACACAAGATGATGAAGGAGATGACTCACTGTGGCTGTGTATACCAGATGCACCCCTTGGTAGATAATGAATTGGGAAAACTCGCCAAGGAAGGTGAGAATGTCTGTGACTTGGGCAGCACTTGGGAGATTTCTCAATCGAATACAATCGCGTCGAGTACCACTTGTGATGAGCGACTGCGGGATGATGGGGAAGGCTGCTGGAAGTTGAGCGATGAGTGCAGGCGTAGAGCTGTCCGGCTGTTCAGGGTTGCGAGGATCCATGCTTCGGTTTAACACCTGGTGGTTTAAAATTGTAGGAAAAGCTCTTAAATTTTTACTTTTATCTCTGTTCTCTTCATAAGACAGTGCTGGCTATTGACAGTAAAGACAAATAAAATAGCCTACTATTTCTGATCTTCAACAATATTTAAATGTGAGTTGAGAAGATATAAGGGTTTATTGGGTTTATTACAACATATAACCTTTTGAGCAGTTCAATAGAATGCTAGAAACACTTAGGTCCTAAACCCAATTTATATTCTGGACTCCGCACTGGAAAATTTTTTTTTTGAGCTTCAAATTTAATGTGATCAAATTTTAAATAGAGTTACACTTTGTATATAGAACAAGACAGTAATCTATACTAGAGTATTAATTTTATGGACATGGTCAAATAATGAAAGTAAAAAAGGATCAAACGGGCTTTTTTGAACCAACAGCATAGTCAAAATCTTTTAAAAACTGAGTGTTTCTTTCCTTTGTCTTTTAGGTGGCACTCAAGAACAGATTCTAGTAAACTAATTTGAAATTATGTCGCTAATATCACAAATTACTTCTGCAAAAGCCAGCTTTATAGTGACACTTACTTGCTGGACCTCTGCTGTGGTGCTCTTAAAGAGTTCTATATATCTGGACCCCATCATCTCCCGGTGTTTTTTCAGCGCCTTAACAGACTCCTCCTCTGTTGGGAACAAGACGAACGCGTCGCCCGTGCTGCGTCCATCAGGGTAGTGCACAAAGAGGATGCCTTCCTCGCCGTCGAGCACAATAGAAGAGTTGGGCTCGCGGGTGAAAAACTCCAACTAAAGGAAAGAAGGGCGGTGAAGCTGACTGTTTAGTGAGTACACCCATGTCTTGAACTTGAGGTAAAACAGATGTGAATGTAATCGACAATTTAAAAATCTCAATAAGCTTACTTTTGATGAGCGATCCACCCACCTCACGTGTTTCATAATCAAAGACAAGGCAACAATTATACTGCTATAGTAGGGCCTAATAGAAAGAACCTACGCAGAGAAATGGAATTGAGATGACAAAAAGAAAAAAAAGAACCCACCAAACATTGCTGCAATAATAGATGGGTAAGTTACGAAAGAATCGGTAGAGGTGTAGGNNNGGGGGGGGGGGGGGGGGGGGGGGCACTGAGAACTTCGAGCTTGAAACAACAGGTCTATACTGAGACGAGAGAGATAGATAGAGAGAGAGAAAGACAGACAGATGGAGACAGAGACAGAGAGAAAGAGAACCAAAGAACAGAATAGGACAATATGAAGACGCTGTAGGTGATAGAATTTGTAAACCAAAGCCTTGCTTTTTGCACTTTATCCATATTGTTCACTCAAATGGTCCCCTTTCATAGCACACAAGACCATCATATTGCTACTCGAAACCGATTGATATAAGTTAGCAAAGAAATTCTCGGCTATCTAATAACAATAACATCTTGTTCCTGAATTTTTATAAAAGAACGGAGATTCTAAAATATTTATTTACCACATTTAATTGCATTTGCAATGGAGTACGCACAAAAAATAAAGAAAATAAATACAAAATAATCTACGATGTTAACGTTTTCATTCCAAAAGCCACGACAAAAAGTAATCAAAGCACAAATATTAAACTAAAACAAGTTTATTTTATGATCAAACTTCCTCGCTTTTGAAAAGAAGTCTTAAAACAGAAAGAAAAACAAAACATCTTAGAAGAAAAAAGCACGCGAAAGTAACAGAATAGGTGCTGTGCTTGCTTGATTAAAAACAGAGCGCTCTCTAAGGTGTCGGAGGTTGTTAAAAAGGAAATCCTGTCGTATCCCTCAGGGTTCAAATAAACTCCGAGATGAATGATTAAAGGGAAGCTTGGTGCACTTTTTGTAAGCCTCAAAATCAATTACAACAACATAAGATTAAAGCTTAAAAATAGATTTACTTCCCCTGAACCACATACAATAATTTGTTTTCTTTAGCTCATGCAAATACATAAGAAATGTCCATTTTAATGGCGTACCAGTCGGAATCAAAATAAATGTTAAAGTTTGTAAAAAATTGTTATGCTCATTGCTCAATGTTGGGTACATTAAACCAATTCGAGTTGATTTTGGAGTATACAGCTTTCAAGAAAATACATTATAGTACACGCATCTGCCAAACGGCAGCCTCACGTAATAATGCCTGGTTAGGCTATGCCACAATTGTTGTTCACAAAGCAAAATACAAGCAGGAGGAAATCATGCCGTGAACTGCACGTGAAAAATTTTAAGAAAGTCACAATATGGACAATAATTTTCAAGTGGAAGAGTAACTTCTGTCGTCATCACGATTGAGTAGTAGATATAGACATCTGTACTGCCTCTCACTGAAGTAGAGCAAAGGAAAACCAATCTGTTTGAGGAAATCGGATTACACAACGCAACAAGGGATTGCTATGTATGATTGTAAAGCTTGGAAAATGTGTAACTTCATCTGAAGAGGATGAAAGCCTTCTTTGTGTCAACGCTATTGAAGCTGCTGTGGTCTTCGTCATCATCATCATCTTCTTCTTCTTGTACCTATGCATCCTCCTTCTTTTCCATCCAGTAGAAATCTAATACAATGTATCTTCACGCCGACAGACACTTAGTGAGAAAACGCCTTTCGAATATAAAAACCATTTTTTAGATGCTACATACATCACATTAAATGTAAACAGCAAGAATCCCCTTTCCCATAATACCATTCTACTTCGATTTCCCTTCACAGCAATAAGTAATTGGTAAATGTTTTAATATTCACAAAAATTTGTTTCATGCTGACACGACTCACTTTTTTTTTATCTTTGCTTTATATTATTATTAAGACCTATAAGAGATTATCTTTGCGTTGTAATCTAAAGTCCGTTTCAGGCAAAAATAAATATCTGCGTTTTCCGCAATATCTTTCCTTATGCTGTGTAAATTGTTTTTAAAATTTGCACATGGTCTGAAATTATTTTGTCTTCATTACACTTTGATTTTCTAATTTAACTGTGCGGGGTTTAACTTTAAGCCCTTTTCTTGCCGCTTTCTTTTTTTGCTCTACATTTTATAATTTATATAGCTAACTTTGAAGAGGTTTACAGCACAGTAGGTGAACTTTGTTAAATGACGCAATATCGCTCAAAACACAATATCTTACTGTAAAATTACGATTTCTTGATTCAGCAAAATGATACAAAAATATTTATTTCGCACCATGTAAAATTTATTATTCATATCATTCATATATTGCGAAAAAGATTAGCCTGAAGCGGCAAGTTGAGGTGATTAAATGTGCTAAATTTCCAAAACATTTGAAGAGAAAAAAAAACAGCAACAAAAGAACAAAAAACTATTGTAGGTAAACGCATGCTTTTTTTGCTTGAAACAGATTCTACATTTTTACCAACCCTAAACGTGGTGTCAACTTTACAGTTTTAATTTACCACACTTTGCTCCTATAGCACTTACGTCGCGAATACATCCTGCAACCTGTACAATGCATTGCGTTGGTGAAATCGATGCAGCTCCACGTGAATATTTGCGATCGCCAGTAAGGTAATCATGATAATAATGAACAAGATCACAACGGTGATGGTGATCATGCTGATAATAATGAGAACGAAATCGCCATAAATAGATTTCGAGAATATCGAGTTGAAAGAATTCAATTTTGTTGGAATTATCATATTAATGATGACAAATAAAAAGAATCACACTGCACTCAATAATTTCATGTTTTAAGGGAGAGACGGACAGCTAAAGACCAAAATCTTCAAAATTGAACTTAGGGAAATTATTTTTGTATCAACGTGTAACCTAGGTCAAAATTAGAAGAAAAACAGTTTTCAATAGAAGATGTATCGACTGGTTGCTATGGTAGGCGGCCATATTGGATTTTCGGAACATTTTTCAAAACCCTAAGGCTCCAACATTTTTTTAAAAAATGACTTCAAAATGCGTAAAAATTTAGATAAGAAGCTTAGCAAGAAAAGTTTCAGAACCGATTTTTGATATTTTAATTTGGAAAGGAGGTACGAGTTTTCTAAAAACAGTTATTGATTATTCCTCTTGAAAACAACACAAAATTTGAAGAAAAAAATTTCATATCTCCCTTTCAAACTAAAATATTGAAAATCGGTTATGATACTTTTGTTACAAAGCTTATTATCTAAAATTTTGTATAGTCTGAAGTGATTTTGTCCAAAAAATGCGGGACCCTTAGAGTTTTGAAAAATGTTCAAAAATCCAATGCGACCGCCGTTACCATAGCAAACAGTCGATATATCTTTTATTGAAAACTGTTTTTCTTTTGATTTTGACCTAGGCTACACGTTGGTCCAAAAGTAAATGCGCTAAGTTCAATTTAGAAGATTTGGGTCTTTAACTGTTTTGTCTGTCACCCCCACCCCCTTAACAAGGTGAATATAATTTTTGCTATGAACGGTTGCTCAAAAACCTTTATTTCATAATTGTAAGCTAAATGAAAACAGAAAGTTGGCTACACATAATAGTCAGAACTAACCTCATTCTTTTCCTACTTCGCAGAAACTACTTTTCCGATTTTCCTTCAGACTTTTAAATCCTTATAATTTGGTTTAACAATATATCAATGTACCAAAATATGAACAATAAACGGAAAAGCCATGACACAAAAAATCCAATAATTTAACACCTGATCTATCCCTCACATTTGCTTCTAAATAAACAAGCAATGCTCTCTCTACAGCAGAGCTAAAACTGCTTGAAACAAGTTTTTAAAATAAAAAATTCTTGCATTCTACTTAACCCCCCCAAAAAAAATTATACTTATGTAAGTATAAATTTCATTTCTAGTAAACCAAATGGTCCAAGCAATTCTAGCACTATGCAGAGAGTAGGACTAGACCTGGAGTCCACCTCTGATCTTTCCAACACATTTAATAGTTCCACCAAAACCCAAACTAGTCACCGCCACCAAATCCAACAATTTATAAATCTAGGATAAGAAGAGGTAGATTTTAGCCAGAGCACAGATCTTAGCCAAATCTAAGCGACATATCGGCTTGCGATGAAGTTTTTTCTCTTCGGGATACTTTTTGCCCCTTTCATAATGGTTCGGGACAAAACAAAAATAGCAGCTTTGAACATTGGCACGTTTCATAGTAGTTTATGCTACCTAAGACATTTAAATTTACTAAAGTATTTGAAGACGACAGGAAAACGAATTATGCAAGTAGATATTTTACAGTTTACGTTTAAAATAAATAAAATATCTATATCAAATGCCTATAAACTTCTAGAAAAAAGGCCAAGAAGGGAACCAGTTTACACATCTAAATTTTAACTTGTAGAGAATACAAGATAGCGGAAAAGCTACTCTAACTACACCGGTCGAATTAGGAGAGAAAAACTCCACCAAGTGCAGCAGACTAAAACAGCACGATGCATGAGGACATTGATAAATTCAAACACAGAAATAAGTAGCATCCCCGCCTTACCCCCTGGCGGCTCAGTCGGTCCCCGCCATGTTAAGTGATCACTTCGATACTGATTCGCTTCCTGAGAATTTTCTGATAGATTGATGCTTAACTGTGGCATTAGATTTCGTGTGCTTGCTCGTATGAATGTTGGCGTGACAATAACACCTTGGGAGGACTTCTGTAACTGCTATGCATTTCCGTATTTATTGTACAGACTCATACTTGAGTACGAAAGGAACATGCCATCAAATAGTGTACCATCAAGTCTCGCCACCATTACAAATGAGTCAGATGTCACAAATTTTACATAACAAGACCTCAATATTTTCAACAACACATTTTTTTCTGAGCTTCCGAACGCTTAACCTTGCACCAAGCTATCAAATTTTGTGGAAAAGCACAAGAAATTCTTTTGATTTAAAAATACATAGAGAAAATGGGAGTAATTCTACTTTTAAATGGTGTTTTCTCAAATTCAAAATTTCCGAAGATCTGACTCATTCGCACTGGTTGAGAGATTGAGCTT